>PVLA01008310.1:0-90544 GCA_004027455.1 Hydrochoerus hydrochaeris
TCACTCCAAACTCGTCTTGAGTTGAGGGTTTGTGCTGAAAAAAGTCTATTGTGATTCTAATGGGCTTTCCTTGATAGGTGAGTTGTGCCTTTAATAGCTGTTAGTACTGTTTTTATGCTGAATTTCTGGGGTATTAATTATTATATGTCTGGGTGTATATTTATTTTGGTTATGGATGTTTGGTGTTCTATATGCCTCACTTATCTGTATATCCAATTCTTTTCCCATGTTTGGGAAATTTCTATTACTTCTGCATATAGCTTTTTAATATGTCATTTGTGTTGACTCCTGCATTTTCATTGATGACTATCTGTCTCATATTGTTTCTCTTTGCATTGTCTTGAATCTGTTGAATTGTTATTTCATGCTCTCTTGTTATTTTTAAAAGTTTTTTCTTTTCATAATCACTAGCTGTGATCCTGTCTTTGAGGTCATAAAGTCTATCCTCAGCTTCATTCAAATGGTTTCCCAGCCTTCAATGCAGTTTTGATTTCCAGGATATTTCTTTGAATTTGTTTCTTGCATTCTCTCTCTTTCCTAAATCATTCATTGAAGGTTGCCATCATTTTCCCATGCTCCTGTACTTTTCTTTTTTATCTATGTCTTCTCTAGCTAAGCTAAACAATTCATTTATTAAGGTTGTCATTTCTTTCTTTTTTTTTAAATTTGATTTAAAGATGGGGGAAGCAAAACAGAAAAAAGGGTAGAAACAATACAGAATTTCAAAAAAAACCCAGTAAGAAATCACTAGTTGATACATTACATACTGTCTTCTTGGATATAGTTGTTCAAATTACATAATTAAAGCATGCAAAGTGGACATTCAAACAGTGAGGCTGCAAACAGTTCATTCACCAATCCAACAAAAGCTTAGTAACATGGTTATCAATCCTACACACTTAAGTATATGTACAGTTATCTCTTTTAGAGCACTTTCTTTTCCTCCTCTTGCTTTTTAAAAAAATTTTTTTTATTTCAAGAAAAAATTTTGAAACAGAAAGAGGGTAGAAACCATACAAAATATCAAAAACAAAACAAAACAAAACAAAACAGAAAAAAAACAAAAATAGTAACCAGTAAAAAATCACTAGTTGATAATTACATACTTTCCTCTTAGATGCAGTTGTTCAAGTTACAAAAGTAGAGTCCACAAAGTAGACATCCAAACAGTGAGACTGCAGTCAGTTTTACTCATCCATCCAACTAAAACTTTAGCAACATGGTTATTAATTCCACACACTCTAACATACATGCAGTTATATCCTTTAGAATACTCTTTTCCTCTTTTTTTCTTTACAATAACTATGATCCATTCTCTTAAACTACTTAGAAATTCTACACATATATAAGTCTCTACACATATACCTAGCCTTTATGTGTTAGAGGGAGAAGCAAATCAAAACAAGTCAGCAATACAAATTCCTAGAGAACCACGAAATGAGAATAACATACAAAAACACAACATTAGGTGATCTATGGTAGTCACTATGATGTCTCTTGTTATTTTCAACAAAATTGTCTATATCATCAAATATAATATAAACTTAGCATTGCTTTACACTATTAATAAAATCTAAACATTGGAGACATTATAGGACTTCAAAGGCAGTTAACAATCAAACCAGAATGGGTATCATATTGAATCCTGTCATCTTTAGAGTAGTTGCCCCTACTCTCAGACTTGACACTCTCAAGCATACCAGATTCAAATAAAATCAGTCAAGATAAAACAGTGATATAACCAATTTTCTCTGTCTTATCTCATCCATGCTATTCTTCTGTTGTTTTTTGTTTACTTTTCTCCTTCATTCCACTGTCTGCCCCTTTCTTTGAGGCCTTTCTGCCATTGTTCCTGGAACCCTGGTGATTTCCTTCTCTCTCTCTAGAATGTCCTTCAGTATTCTTTGCAGGTTTGGATTGGTGGTCACAAACTCCCCCAGTTCCTCTTTGTCATGGAAATATCTTGTCTCTCCATTAATTTTGAGAGACCTTTGGCAGGGTACATCAATCTGGGCTGGAGGTTATTTTCTTTCAGGGCTTGGAATTTTTCACTCCAAGCTCTTCTTGATTTGATGATTTGCATCGAGAAGTCCGCTGTGATTTTTGATGAGTTTTCCTTTATAGATAATCTGTTTTTTTTCTCTGACTGCTTTTAATATTCTGTTCTTATGATGGATTTCTGGGATCCTGATTATTAAATGTCTGGGTGTAGATATGTTTTGGTTGTAGCTGGCTGGAGTTCTGTGAGTTCTGCCCAAGCAGATCCCACCAATCTGTTCATTTATCTGAACTTCACTTCCGTTACTTATGTTTGGGAAGTTTTCCTTACTTATTTCTGTGAATAGACTTTTTATTTCATTTGTATTTGTTGCTGCATCTTCATTCACATATTTTATTCTTAGGTTATAAATCCTCTTGTCATCTTCTAGCCTTTGTATCATTGCTTCCTGGTTCCTTGTTATTTTAAAGAGATCCTTCGTTTCATGATCATACTTTGCAAATCTATCTTCAAGTTTTGAAAGTTTGTCTTTAGTTTCTGTTAAAAGGTTTTGCCAGCTTTTAATGGAGTTTTTAATTTTCTGATATTCTTTTTGGATCTGCTTCATATATTCTAGATTTTGTTTATATTCTTCATCAAAAGCTTCTCTCCTTCCTCTGGGTTCCTCTATTCTTTCATTTGTGCCTACTTGAGGATTACCCAGGACTTCTTTTATTAATCTTATATCTTGCTTCACCTCAGTTAGAATTTCAGATTTAAATTCGACAATGAGGTCACAGATGTATTTCTTTATTTCCGATGAGGCTGTCTCTGACATTATAGGTTTGCTGCTCTCAACCTCCTTTGCGTTTACCTCTGTTGGACTCACTTTCCCTGGTTCCGCAGCTGGGGACCTTTTGCTCTTTCTCTATCTTGTCATGTTTTTGGTCCCCTTCAGACAAGTGGGTGGTGGAGGTCTCTGGGCCTTTCCTATTGCTTACAGTTTTTCTGCAGTGCGCTTGCTAGGGAAGTACTGCTCCCCAGTTCACTGTGGATCTGTGAGTTGCACACTGAGTGCTGGCTCCTCCCCCTATGCCAGTCAACCAGTTTATGCTTCAACAAGTTTTGTGTTCCCTGGGGATGCCACTGGCCCCGAAAAGCCTTGTCCCTGGCTATTGGGTTTCAACCAGGGGCATGGCCCTGCCCAAGCAGATCCCACCAATCTGCTTTGGACTAGGAGTTATCAGTGGACGCTGCCTCGGGTGTTGATTCAAGCCAGCCCTGCCCAACTCCAAAATGTCGCCAAGCCAGTCCTCCAAGTTTGGGAATGCAGTTCCCATCACTCACCAAAGTTTGTGCAGCTCAACTGGCTGTTTCCACTCCCTGTCTCAGCGCCTCCTCCAGCTGAAGGTCTGGAGCTCACCAACCCCCACTCTTGGCAGGGCTGGGATCTCAGCTCAATCGTGAGTCACCTGACTTTCAGACGTGCCAGTACAGCGATCAGGGCTTGCCCAGCTCCAGCCCTCTATCCATGCTTCCTTTTCTTCTTTTTCCTCAGTTTCTTCCTGGGTCATGAGAATTCCTCTCCTTTTGTCTGTCTTTCTCCATGTTGCCAGATTCTAGCGTCTGAGTTGTTTTTATTTTTATTTTTCCTCAGAGAGGCTCTCTTATCATGCCGCCACTCAGTTGGCCATCTTGCAATCTCTGTCATTTCTTTCTTTACCTGAGAGATTATTTTTAGTCTGATCTCCTCTATAGTTTCATGGATTTGTGTCTTTATTTCACTTGCTATCTTTTCAGAAATTTCAGATGTCTGACTTCTAATGTCCTCTATTTCAATGATTCCTTTACTTGTTCCTGATGGACTGTAATTTGAGGCTGTATTTTGCTTTTTTGCTTTGTCATTTTCACCTCTTGGGTTAATATTTTGGCATTTTCAAAACTACTAGTCTCAACTGATCATAGCTTGTATCTTATGGACCAATTGCATGGATGATGTTTGTCCAATTGCTGGGTCCCAACAATTAAGAAGAGGGGCCAGTAGTCACCTGAATTCCTCCTGAGGGCTTGTTGGGTAAGTCCTACATTCTTCCTAAGCTGACTGTCCAAGAAGTATTGATGTAAACCAACCCTTAACTCCTATTGTTACTGTGGCTTTTGGCTGATACAGGCTGCCATATTTTCCTGGCTATATTGTGTGAGTCAGCTAAGACCCTACTATGTCACTGGGGGTCTCCTAGGCCCTTTCAATTTCCTCCAGGTTGGGAGAGGCCTTATTGGCACTCTCCTCAACCCATCAGGTGTTCTTTGTATGGAAGAAGTACTCACCCACACTCTTGCTGCATTGGGGATCTGGTCTAGATTCCCAGTCTCCCAAAAAAGTGTACAGTGAAGGCTTAGAATAAATGATATAAATGGTATGATTTTAGGGCTCCAAGAGGATCAAAACCCTCTGCAGCATTTTGGAGACTCTGGTGGCTAAACCAGAGAATGTCTCTGGGAAGCCCAAATTTATTTAGGGGTTTAGACTTTGGGAGTGGATCAAGGACCTTGCCAAGTAACAAACTGTGTCTAATTTAGGAAAACTATCTTATGAGAAGATCTCCATGTTGCATTTCACTACAGGAGTTAAATGCCTATAGCTACAGTCTTTATTTAGTTAGTTGGAGTTGGATCCAGGTGTCCTCAGCTGTGATCTTATTTTGCCCTAGCCATGAAGCAGCCCTGAATGTGTGTTCAGTTTCCAGTTTCACTGGCTCCCAACATTTCTAGGCTTGCCAAAGTCCTATAGCTGGCAGAGGGATGGTTCACTGCTGCTCCTATGGACTCACTGAGGTCCTCTATTTGAGGGGGGAAACTCACCAGAGTGTAACAGGCCCACTGAGGTCCTTTGTTTGCATGAGGGGTTGCTGAAGCTTCCACCAGCCCACCAGGGTTCTGCAGGTGGTTGATGGGGTCACTGATGGTGTGTGGGCTGCTGAAGTCTCTGGGGTGAGGGGTGACCTATGCTCCTTCCTTCTGGAGGTCTCTGAAGTGGATGAGGAGTGGCAATGAAGGATCTTGCCACCCCCAATATCTCTGGGGGTGGAAGGGTAGATGCTACTGACGATCCTACAGCCTACAGAGATCACTGGGGTGGAGGGGAAGGTGCTGCTGAGGATCCTGTGGCTGCAGGTGTCTATGGAGTTGAAGGGGAGGTGCTTCTGACAATCACACCAATGGCAAAGATTCCTGGGGTTGAAGGTGAGGTGCTGCCAGAGATCTCGCAGCTGCAGAGATCTCCCCATCTGCCATAATTTTGAGGTTTTTCAATTTCCAAAATCTTAGATGGCAGTCCATTTTGTCCATTATTTCTACCCATCACATTTTCTTACTTCTTTTTTTTTCACCGTGCATTTTAAAATGTTAATTTTAAATAGATATGTCTGTATGCATATCCTCACTTTTTAAATGCCCATCTGAATTCATCTAAGGATTCACATTTGTCCTAATCTGGATGATTGAGTTAGATCATAAATCTGGAGAATTATGAAAATATAAACTGAAAACAGGATAGAACATTACATTTGAACTCCAAAAATCTCTGAATACCTTTTAAGAGATGAAGAACATGCATTGCCTACTTAAAACTTCACTCTTTCTTGCCATATATATGAATTACCATGTATATGAATTCTTATCAGCTCACCTCAAAAGCAACTTTAAATTCAGAAAATGTTCACAACAATGCCAAAATAAGGAGGCACACAGATATTTTAAAAATATTACTGAGTTGTATATACATAAATTGCTTTACTCAGTTATAAAATAAATGAATATTTTTGCCTGTGAGTTCATCAAAAATCAAAATTATACTTTTCCAAATCAATTCTCTCTCTTATCAGTACTAACTGTTATTCTAATGTCTATCATCATAGATTAGTTTAAAACTTCATATACATTGAAATGTTACATTTCATAATCATAGTACCTGACTTCTTCATCATCCTCTCTGTGGTATTCATCTATGTTCTTGAGTGTAGTACTAACTTGCTTTTTTTTCTATGCAGCATTCCAGAGTATGAAAATACTAGAATTTATGCACCATTTTATTACTAATGGATGCCAGATTATTTCCAACTTTTGGGTAATATGAATGAAACTTATATGAACATTCTTGCACATTTCATTATTTTTCATAGACATATGAGGTCTTTTTTGGATATATGACTAAATATGGAGCGTTGGGTCACAGGATATGAATACATTTAACTTAGTATCTATTACCCAACAAGTTTCCAAAGTGGTGTCATTTGTTTACCAGTATTTGTTTACCGGTATTTGTTTACCAGTATTATATGAGAGTTTTCTCCACCAACTTATTAACCTTTGAGTAACACATTATTATTCTAAAGTTTTATTCACTTGTTAAGTGTTTAGTGACAGACATTTTATATACAAGGTGGAATTATGTACAGTAGCTTGCTTTTTTAAGTTTAAGAGACATTTATTTCAAGCTTTTTAGTTCAGTATACTCAGCTATGCTTAGTACAGGCTCATGGTGTCAAGCAGTAAATTATATTTGCTAAATGAAGCACAACATTTTATGTTAGTTAATATTTATTAACATTTGCTAAGTACTGAATAATGTACTTAGTGATGGAAGTACATCACAAGAAGTAAAAGCAGAAATCTAGTTCTTGCCCTAATGATTAGATGAGCTGTTTGTGAAGTAAAAACATGAATAGAAAATGAATAATCCAAAATGACGTAATGTCAGGTAGCTACTGAATCACACCAATAGCATAGGAAGAAGGAATTGGCGTTGGTATTCTCGGTGGGGGGGGGCTGTCTTCTGACTCAGATTCCCATATTTTATCAATGTTACTATGCTAACATTTCTGCTTTCTGAATCTCAGGAGTCTCTGCTTTTACTATTCAGCTCAAGGTCAGCGTGTGTGTGTGTGTGAGTGTACATGCACATGTGTCTAGTGTATGAAAATGACCTATATAGTCTCTCTGACTTCATTTTTAATCTTGTTTTATCATTCTTGTATCAGAATGTTCTTCATAAAAGCTGGGTCTCACCACTTGAAGTCACTTTCCTGCTTAAAATTCTTCAGCTGTTTTTCCTTGTGTTTTGGGGCAAAATCAAAACTCTTCAGCATGTCACCTAAGATTTAATCACACTCTAGTGTTACCTTATATTTTTGGTCACATATCTTGCCATTTTTCACAGGTATATGTACAATTTGTCATACATCCTGAATTACTTCCATTTTTCTGAACCTACTATGGTATTTCATGCCTTTGCCAATGGTGTTTTCTTTTTCTATTTCTTTGGTTTGAAGAGTTAGGTGAAAGTTCTTGGAAGCCATTTCTGGTTCATTATCTATATTTTAACAATTTTTTTTGTCATTTTTGTTGAGATAGGATCTCACTGTGTTGATCAGGATGACCTCAAACTTGGGATCTTTCTGTCTCAGCCTCTTAAATTAATGGGATAACAGATGTGTTTCACCAATCATATTAATTATACAAACTAATGGACATATAACATTCTTCATGTCCACCTGCCTTTCTACCTTTTTTTTTTGCACTCTCCTTATATCTAGTTTAAATGACTTTTCTCTGCTCTCACAGAAATCCATGCCTTCTGTTCATAGAGTATTATAATTGTTCATTATTCATTTTTCTCTAATGGTTGGTGTTTTTTGAAGGGTGGTCATTCATTCATTCTTAGTAGACAGAAAGTACGAGCCAGAATTTTAGCTATCTATTGCTATATGTATTTGATTTTCATGAATGAAAAAAAATGGGGTAAAATATTTCTAACAGGTGGATGATTTATCAAAAGTATAGACATGGGAATTACATTGTGTACAAATAATTCAAGAGATAAGTGAGCTGAGGGGAACACTTGACTGAAATGGCTCAATTATGCTAAAGATAGGGAAGTGAAGGCCATAAAGTTGGGATGAAGTCAGATTATCAAGACTTTACAGAAGGGAGGGAGTCATAAAAGCCTTCTGAACCAGAGTAATGTGATAAAAGCAAATTTTAAGAAATATTGTCATATTTATTTATCTGTGCTTTATTGAGATATAAATAACACATATTTTGGTGTGCAATGTGATATTTTGATATATGTGCATTCATTGTGAAATGGGTAAGGGTTTTTAGCCATTTTTACCCACAGACTGTGGAATGGATTTTTAGGGAAGACTAGATCCAGTGAAACAAAATAGAAGGCTTTCATGGTAACCTAGGAGAGATGATAGAGAATTAGTGGTCATGGTGGTACAGATATGGAGGGAGAGATACATAAAAGTGATACTTTAAAGTTAAACTGATATGAGTCAGCACTACACTGGGCATACTTCTTACTCCTTTCAGTTCAATAAGAAGTCAGGAATATTAGTTTGCCCAGTGTTTCTTAAAGAATATTAAATTTGAGCTTTCTTTCCTCTTCATCTTATTTGAAATTAATGCCGCTTATTTTAAATCCTCGTTATTAATTACTCTTCACCTTAATCCATTGATAACTATCATAGAAAATGTAACAGACGCACAATCTTCCTTTCCTGCAGTTTGCTTTCAAAATTCATGCTCATAAATCATATAATTCCTCACTATTTTGCACCAGTTATGCACCATGAAAGACAATATCATTTGACATTACCCAGAATCAGAGGTTCAGAGAATTCTGAAGACAGAAGAGAATACACGGTTTAAATTCACATTAGAGGTGTGATTCTGAGACCAGAAATATTACTATCTAGTGTAACATACTAGTAGGTTTAAGATCTTTTCAATTTTAGCCTAATATTATTTCCATTAATCATATGAAAGTATATCTTATAATTTTTTTTTGTGTTCGAGATCATTGTTAATACTTTTTTAGATCAAAAACAGTAACTTTTTCTTTGCTTCACTATGCTCTTTAAGCAATTGCCTTATTTTAGGAACTCTGGTAGTAAGGAGCTGCTTTAGTCTGTTAAACATATGACTCCTTGCATGCTCTACAGGGTTTTTATAGCTCTTTTTATATGTTCCTTACTACTACTATAATAAGCTTTCTCATCTTTTATTCTTGTGATACAACCACAGTATTTATTTCTTTTATATTTTTGTTCCTTATTTTTTTGTAGACATTATTTAAGGAAAAAAATTGTGGAATAGTACTGACATGAAATGAACCTTTAAAGTTTCATGCTGTTGATTCTTTACCTTGTCATATTCATTTCTAGTAGGTTTAAGATCTTTTCAATTTTGGCCCAATATTCTTTCCATTAATCATACGATAGTATATCTTATAATTTTTTTGTGTGTTCAAGATCATTGTTAATACTTTCTTAGCTCAAAAACAGTAACTTTTTCTTTGCTTCATTATGCTCTTTAAGTTGATGTTTCTTATTTTTCTCCACATTTTATTGTAGAATAATATTCATGCAGAAAACTCTGATTTTTATTTTGCCTTTTAAGAAAAATGTTTAAAAATAAGTCACAGGCCTTGCTCAGATTCCAGTGAGAGCACTCCTGGGCTTTGAAAACAGGATGCATAGTTAATTGGAGGCTACCATGCAGTGGACTACTAAGGAAGCCCCATGGCAAAGAGAATTGAAATAGCTCGGTTCAAGGAAGAATTTTATATTTTCCTATTTAGGAAAACATCTGTTTTCTACACCAAAACATGGACACACTTTATTTGGTTTATTGCTATATTCATAGTCCTTAGCACAGTACCAAGTACTTAGGAGTAATTCAATAAACTTTTAGATAATAGGTAAATTTATATAAAGAGAAGAGCAGAGGGTTAAGTGCTGAGCCTTCCTTTCAAAATGATTCACAGAGCGGGTATTTAGGGAACAGAGAACCAGCCAAAGGGAGAGTTTTGAAGGACAGAGTAGTGGATGATGCTGTTCATTGTAGCAGAAAAGTCAAGGAGAATAGGCAGAAAAGCCTTCAGGGTTTATTAACATCCCTTGAAGTTGCATCTGTCATTCTTTATTCTGTCTTATTTTGTTGTTTGTTTGAAATGTTTTTAAAGATTTCTCCAGTTTTTCAGTCTCTAACCAACTGCTTTAGGCATAAATGCCCTAGTGAATTTGTATTATGGTAATTAGGCTAAAAGAGCAATAATACTTACTTTATAATTTTTAAATATCTTAGTTGGGTGTGGCTGTGTATGCCTGTAACCCCAGCCCTCAGGAGTCCGAGGCAGGAGGTTTTCTGTGAGTTTGAAGTCATCCTGGGCTGCACAGTGAGTGAGTTTAAGGCCAGCCTAAGTTGCGTAGTGAAGCTCTGGATCAAAAAAATAGTTTTGTAAAAGGTTATTGTATAAGTCTTCAACAATATTCAGGAGGAATAAAAACAAAATAAAATTGTAAGACCAAAAAGTTAATAAACTCTAGAATTACAACTGGAACTGGAAATTAAGCTTAATTTTACTATTATGGGAAAATAATGATTAAATTTATCATTTTAAATCCTTTTAAGTGTACAAAGCATGAAGTATATTTACATTTTTTTGTGACAATCACCACCACTAATTTCCAAAGCTCTTTATTATTGTATATTGGATTCTGAACCTATTAAACAACAACTCCACAGTTACTCCTTTCCCCTAGCTTCTGGAAATTACCATTTTATTTTCTTTTTCTGTGAATTTAATTACCCTAGGTACTTCTTATGAAGTTAAATCATCCATTATTTATCATTTTGTTGGTCTATAGCATGAATCAGAGTTCTTTTAAAGGCTGAATAATGTTCCATTGTATAAATATATCATGTTTGTTTATTCATTGATAGACATTTGGGTTGATTCTAGCATTTGGGAGATTATGATCATTTCTCCCTCCATGATCACAGTGATTTTGTATTGCTCCCCTCTTCTTATAACTCATTTAAATTATCCATATGTTTTCTATTTCTGCTCATTCAGGAAAGCTTCTGGAAAAGTGCCCTGGAGATATCACTGAATGACATATTCTCAGCTATAAGTAGCTCCAAACATGAGAAACATGCTTTTCTCATGTTTGGAGGAGTACTGGAACAAAGACTTGATGGAAGATTTATGTATCAGGAGATAGTTTTTAAGCAAAGAAAGAAAAAGAATATTACCACTTAAATAGCTGTCTGTATTTCAGTTTCCTTAACTGTAACATATAGAAATCATGCCTATTCCACAAGTTTATTATAGAAATTAAAAATGCTTGGCTCAGGAGGTTAATAAAACAAAACATCTCTGTATGTTCCTATTCTTATATCTTTGTAGCAATGGTTGATGAATTTTCACAAATGTTTTTAGTGCTTGAAACCACATGATTTAAAATATAAGTTATGGCAGAATCATTTGGGGGTGGTCTAGTCAAAACAGCAGTCATCTTGCAGAGATAGTGATTCTGAGGTAAAAAGAGGCCAGTTTGAGAGTCACATGATATGCATGTTAAAGTGTGATGGGAGTAGAAGAAAAGCCACAGGTTTACATATGGACCATATAGTGAGACATAAAGCCTGATAGACTGATTATAGGCCTTGATTTACAGTCGAGCTGCTTGTTATCGGGGAAACTCAATTTTTCTGGTTTCAGAGTGAATACTAGCTTTATTTATTTATTTGTTCTGTTATGATTAATGATTCTTCTAAGCAATATTAGGTAATTTAGTTTAAAATGATTAGTAACTATCTTTTATTGTTCACTATGCTCCAGACTCTGGGGCTACGTGTGTTACATATGTCATTTTACACAATCCCCACAATCATTTTGGGTTATGTGCCATTATTAATCTCATTTTAAAGATGAAGTAATGGAATTTATTAAGACTAAATAGTTTTAATCTTGGCAGCTGATAAGTGGTAAAATTGGTATTTGTTCTCAAGCACTTTGACTTACTTGTGCTTAATTGTACACAGTGATGAATTTTTATTTTCATGTCCTGATAACTATCATGCAGGATTATTTGACTTAATTCCAAATACATTTACATAGAATTTGTGAAGAAGTTACTTGTTACTAAGATACAAGGTTGTAATTGGAAAGGTTAAAATGAGAAGGGAATTACTTAGAATTAATTTTTCTCTTAGAGGAGGAAAACAGATTTAAAGAACTTCCAGAGTTTTACACAAAAGAGACAATGTACATCAAATGAATCAAGGTCATAGATGTTGAAAGCAAGCCTAGAGAGAAAGTTATACAGTCATTTAATATTGTATTTTAAAGTGATATCAGTATTAAGAAATTATCCTCTAGAAATTGTGCTGGAGAAAAGGCATGCTTTTAGATTTCAGTCATTAAATATTGGACACCTACTGAAGAGAGTAAAATGTATGGTATGAGAAAATGAAGCTGAAGCTGAGTTGGCTGTGGTTCAAAGGGACAGTGATTAAAAGCCAGTAAATAAAACTAAAAACCAATAGAGAAACTCAAAAAAATATTTGCTGCATATATAATACTTATCATGGCTGATATTTTGAGGTATATAATCTTCTTTTGTAAAATTTAATCCCTTCAACTGGGATTCAGAGAGAAAATTTTCAAAACATGTTTTTTAACATCTTTATGGATATAGAAGGAAAAGAAGCAACTCTCAAAAATTGCAAATAACTTCCATAGTAATGGTAATTACAAAGTAGTACAAAATTGAACTATATTTTTAAAAAATATCAACTTATTAAGGATTAAAATATTGACTATACCAAGTATTGATAAGAGAGAGATATCAGGAATACTGCCATTTAATTTCAGGTATGGTTTAAATATTTTCATCCTTTGTAGAGGCCAGTTTGACAATATATATTGGGAACATTAACTTCTGTCTGATAAATTTTATTTCCAATAACTAATTCTAAGGAAAAAATAATCAGAAATGTGGGCAAAATTATATGCAGGCATACATTACAGTTCTATTTTCAAAAGCAAAATATTGGACATTATTTTGGTTAGTTAATTGTGTATACCCTTATGATATGCCACTAGCTTGGGTTGTAGATGTTTAAAGAAGTTATCAGAATTGGTCATGGTGAATTCCTAAATAGGAAAAAAATTTAAAAATGTGTACATTATGACTCTGTGTGTATTTAAATACTGTAGGGCCGTGTATTAAATCATACATGTGGCTTTCTTAACGTGTTAAAACTGCAGGTGAGTATTTCTTGTTTTCTGTTTTCTATGCTTTGTGTGATAAACAAGTATTATTTTAGGCATTAGGAAAAGTAGCCATAATATTAACATTAAGCCCTGGATTTCTAAAATGGAATGATTATATGAGCCAATTCAAGGAATTTCTTTTATTTTAACTATTTTAATTAAATTAATTATAATAATGTAACCCTGGCTAGCTTCAGGCTTTTTCCTCAAATCTACACTTTTTCCAACAAAAACGTATGTAGGCCCTTGTTAAGCAATCTCTGCAGATACATGGAAAGCAATATTTATCTTTTTGTCAAGGAAGTTCTTTTTACTCATGCATCATTTATAGCATAATTATATTTTATTTAATGCTGATAATTATTTAGAACAAAAAATTTAAAATTTTATTTTCAAAGTAAACACCAAATAGTGTTGCTAAGGAAAGACTCTGTTCTCTATTTTGTCTAAACATAGGATGAAGAAATCATTTGTTTTAGAAAAGTTAGATATTAACCTTCATTGAAGCAGAATTATTTGACTTAAGGTAACTTTGTTACCTCTCATAATGCTGTAATTTTATAGCTTCAAAGAAAAAATATTTCCTTTTTGTATTTTGGTGTACAATTGTGAAAAAGATTTACTGGTGCAGTCGCTGGACTCCATTTGGAGTCTCTAAGTGCTTCTCTTGTATAAAGTATGATATGCACTGGTATTCCCAAAGTTTGATAGTTATGACCACAACTACTACATTGTCTTTATTTGTTTGTTCTCTATATTTATTAAAGAAAACTTTTATAATCCAAACTATATCTCAAATAATGGATGTTTTAGAACTGTTTCTTTAAAATTGAGGAAAATAACATTTTGTTGCGCAGGAAACACTGAAGTTTCTCTTTTGGTAATTTTATATATGTTCTTCAGTCTTCTATTTATAAAAAAAATTATATTTATAAGTTTGTTAATGTAATTTATTGGTAGGCTGTTATTAATGGGAAGATCATAAAAATAGAAGTGGTTCTACCACATATTGTTGATCTTTAACTAATTAATATCTAGAAATCATAGTTTGAACAAGATGATGTTTCTAATAAATGTTTCTATACATATTTTGCTAGTGAAGTCAGCATATTTATTGAGAAGACAAATTTCCATTAAGTACAGCAAGTCTTTGGCAAAGTTATGGAATAAAACAAATATGACTTTGGACTTTTCATTTTTGTTTTGGGTACATTTTGATTCAGTCTTGTTATTGGCATGATCTTTCCTGAGCGCTCCAGGCTTCCAGGCTCCCAGGCTCTTTAAAACTTTCTTATTTGCCAAGAAAACAGTGGATCATTGCACATGCTAACCTTTAAAATGCATAAAGAAGTTCCATCTAAGGAACATAATTTATTAATCCAGTAAAATAATTTATTTATGGAATGTAGCTGATTGCTGAAAAATTTGGGTACTATTGACATTTCTCCTGGGTCTTCTTGAATCGGTATGTCAATTTGTTCATCCCATTTACTCTGTCCCAAAATCCATTCATAAATCAAATGTGATTACAAAATACAATGGATGTTTAAATTAGAAAAATATTACATTAAAAGACACATTGACATTTACCACCTTCAAATGCTTTATTTAGCTCCAGACACACTTATCCCATCATTCTTGCCACTTTCTGAAGCATTTCTGGCAGTCCTCTTTCATTAGTGTGTTTAGTTGCACTGCCTTGATGTCTTGAATCAATTTAAAATGTTTGCTATGCATAGTTATTTTGACTATGAGGAAAATCCAGAAGTCTCACAGTGTGAGATTTGATAAATAAGGTAAATAAGGACATTCCATAAATGTTTTATGAGCCTTCATTTTTGTTGGATGTTGCTTAGCAACAGCATTTGGTATAGTATTTTTGATAATATCCTGTAAGTGATAAATGTGTTCAAAGTGAGGAGGGAAGAGAAAGAGTAATGACAATATGTCTTTTACTGTATTAAATTTTTTAATTTAAACATACACTGTATTTTTGATCAGCCCTTGTAGAACCTTTTTTACTCAGTGTCCTTTATATTATAGCAGATGCTATTTGTATACCAAAAGGTCTGAGATTGCAAACTTTAATTTTATTAAACTAGAATTTGAGAGGTGATGACCAAATTATGTCTATTGTATAGGTATTAATTAGATTTCAATATGAATAAGACATTATATACACATATGTATGCATATATATTAAATTATGCCTTCGTTACTACAATCAAATATGATGCAGTATGATATGAGTATAAACTTGGATTTACATTGAGAGAAAAGAACCACATCCATAAAGATTTAACCCAGTTATTTTTCCCCTTTAAAAAGAGAAAATTTTGAATTTATTTACAGAATTAGAGATTATAGTTTCATGGTTATAAAATTACTATTGTCATCACTAAGAAAAAACACATAGTATTGAGCATTTATGCACTCAACTCTGTAATTTTGAAGAATCATGAAATATGAGTCCTGCCTTCAAGAGGTTAATAATCTCATTGTGACCCAGTCCTTCTAGTTTCTTTTGTTCAGCAAACATTTGTTAAATGTTGATGTATGCAAATGAAAAATTCTTTTCCTTGAGAGGTTTACAGACTGGAGAAATGATAAAATATAAACATGAACATTATGAAACAAGTTTGTAAGTATTTAACTAGCATAATAGAAGTCTGAATAAAATGTTATGCATTCAGATGCCACATACATGAAAAGAAAGTTGTTAATAAAATGGCATAGGATCAATATCAGCAAGTTATCTTAATAGCTCAGAGCTAAGAGGATTAATTACCTAGCTTGAGATTATTCAGGAAGTAAGCCATAGGATTTAAATTCATCCTAAGAAAAGAAGAGACAAAAAAAGAAAAGGATAATAAAAAACAGTAGCAAACACTCCAAGAGACAGAGACATGTAAAGATGTGATTTCACATACTAGAATGTTACACAATCCACTGCCTTTTAATAAATTAGCATTCTGAGAGTTTAAAAAAATTGTGTAGGTACAATATATAAAAATTTGAAATAAGGTGACTATTCAAAAATATAATTAACTTGTAGTACATTTTCCTATGGCCTAAAATTTTCAATGTTGAATGTACATGATTCACTTCATTATGAGAAGCTTATTTCTTTCTTTCTTTATTTGTTTTTTTTTTTTTTTTTTTTGGTACCGGGCATCAAACTCATGACCTTGTGCTTGCAAGGCAGGCACTTAAACCACTGAGCTAAATCCCCAGCCTGAGAAGCTTATTTCTTATTTACATTTGTAATTTCATTAGAGTGAGTTGCATCCTAAGTATTTGAATGTAGATGGTAAGATTATCTTACAAGAATTAAATTTTAAGTCAACACTTATACAAATATGTAATTTTACTTTAAGATACTATATAACTCCAAAGCCTAAAAATGATTATTAAAACCATTTTGAAAATTAACATTATTGATTAAATACTGTTCAGTCTGAAAGAGGAATAGTCAGCAGCAAGGATAACATGGAAAATCACTGGGGCAAATAGTTAGAGCATCCATCAAGTCCAGTGTAGTACTAAGTATTTTGCCTGATACCTGTAATGACTATTTAGGTAGAGATGAAATGTCTTTTCCTTTTACATCAGTTATTAATTAACTAGCGAACTAACTCACTAAGTTGTGTAACTCAAGATACAACATTCTAATGGCCATATGAATTTCCATATTGGTATACTAGGGAGGAGTCAGTAGCTCTAGCAGCTGTATAATATAAACTAACAAATCTTAGTGAGCAAACAAGATTATATTCTTTTTATTTTTTAATAACAGTTATGTGTTTCCAGGTTGTTTAAATTGAAACAATAAGTAGTTATGTGTTTCCAGGTTGTTTAAATTGAAACATTAAGTAGTGTTTCATGGATGATTGTCATAACCCCTTTTATTCTAGGGGGCAGATTCAAGAGCAATTCTTTCAGAACTGGAAAAGAAGGTAAGTTATTACGGTATTATTTTTCTTTTTTTTTTTTAATTTTTGAAGAGGGTAAAATTAAGCATAACAAAACAGATCATAAGATAACAATGTAAGAGACAAAGATTTCAAAGCAAGACAACCGGAGATCTTCACTGCCTATCATATTTTCTCTTGTTTTCTTCCAAATAGTTGTCCATATCTTAAAACACAATGAATTCATACAGAATAAAGTAGTATAGAACTGATTAGAACAGGATGATGAAGGCATTTCAGGCCTTCAAGACCAGACAATAAGGAAGTCAACAATGGCTGCCATAATGTCCCTCATTCTCTTCAAAATAGCTGTCCCTACTTTAATGTATGTTGAAACAAAACAAAACAGACTAAAATCACTCTGAACAAAGAATAATAAATAGTATTGCTGGATTTCACATCATGACACTATGGAATCAGCACTGGATAACTTAGTGTTTCTTTCTCTTCAAAGTAGCTGTTCATTTCATCTTGCATTATATTATTGATTCTCATAAACTTTTTAGAAGTTCTACACATGCATGAGTCTTTACCTGTATAAGTCTTTCTGTATAAGAGGGAAAAACAAAACAAACCAAGACAAAACAAAACAAATTCCTACAAAAACAAGAAATGAAAAAGACGTATAAACAACAATAGCAAAGAGCCCAGAACACTGACAATATAGGCCTTCCAAACAAGGTGGTATGAGCATAACTAGGGTTGTTATTTTATGTAATGATCTTCAAGAGTTCCTCAGATCATCATACAATAATAGGCACAGCTGTTCCAATCCTATCTGTGTTAACTATTTTGTTCCACGAACTTATAGAATTTGTAGCTCAATCATCTTAGCTATCCTAAGTGTGTTTATATACTTTTAGACATTTTTTCTTTTCCCTTCCTTTTTCTTTTTCCTCATTTCCCCCAAGATATTATTTTTACCCCTTTTAGCAGATTCTTATCCTTTCACTGTAATTATTGAGTTTTTTTGTATCCTATGTACTCTTACCATTTCTTACACCAGGGAGACTATACGGTGTTTATACATGTGAGTTTGATTTACTTCACTTATGAGTATGGATTCAAGTTTCATCCATTTATTTATAAATATCTCAATGTGATCATTCTTTGTAGCTGAGTAGTACTCCATTGTATAAAATACCACAATTTTTTATCCATTCCTCGGTTGATGGGCACTTAGGTTGTTTTCAAGATCTGGCTATTACAAATTGTGCTGCTATAAACATGGGTGCACATATATCACTGTGGTGTGATGTTTTCAGTTCTTCTGGGAATATGCCCAGAAGTGGGATAGCTGGGTCAAATTGGGACTTCCAATCCAAGATTTGTGGGGAATCTCCAGACTGACCTCCATAGTGGTTGCACCAGTCTGCACTCCCACCAACAGTGCAGAAGAGTTCCTTTTTCCCCACAGCCTCTCCAGCATTTGTTGTTGATAGTTTTCCTTATCCTGGCCATTCTTTCTGGAGTGAGATGGAACGTCAGTGTTGTTTTAATTTGCATTTCTATAATGACCAATGATGCTGAACATTTTTTCATGTATTTATTTGCCATTTATATTTCTTCATCTGAGAACTGTGTGTTCATCTCAAATGCCCATTTTTGGATTGGGTCTTTGAATTTTGGGGATCTGATTTTTTTTAATTCCTTATATGTTCTACACAGAAGTCCCTTTTCTCAATTTGTGGGTTTTCTTTTGGCTCTGTTGGAGATGTCTTTTGACCTGCAAATCTCTTTAATATGACACAATCCCAGTTATTGACTCTGTGAAGTATTCCTTGTGTGCTTTGATTCTTGTTCATGAATTCTCTACCTACCCCTATGTCTTAAAGATTTCTACCTACTTTGTCTTCCAACAAATTTAGTGTTTCTGTTTAATATTTAGATCTTTAATCCATTTAGACTTCAGTTTAGTACATGATGTTAGGCATGGGTCTAATTTTAGTTTTTGGCATATGGAGAGCCAATTTTTCCAGCACATGTATTTATTGAAGAGACTATCTTTCTTACAGTGGACGTGTTTGGCCCCTGTATCAAACATAAGGTGGCTGAGTGTGTTTGCAGTTGTAGTTGTATCTTCTAATCTATTCCATTGATCTTCAGGTCTGTGTTTATTCCAGCACCATACTGATTTTATTGCAGTAGCTTTGTAGTATAACTTCAAGTTAGGGATTGTGATGCCTCCTGCCTTACCTTTGTTGCTCAGAATTGTCTTTGCTATTCTGTGTCTCTTCTGGTTCCAGATGAATTTTAGGAGTGATTTCTCTAGATCTGTGAGGTATGCTACTGGTATTTTGATTGGGATCGCATTAAACCTCTATAACAATTTTGGGAGAATGGCCATTTTCACAATGTTTTTTCTTCCTATCCATTTTCTGAGGTCCTTTTTAATTTCTTTTCTCAGGATATTATAATTTTCCCTGAATAGATCTTTTGCTTCTTTTGTTAGATTAATTCTTAAGTATTTCATTTTGTTGGATGCTATTGTGAAGCCATGTGGTCATGGTGTATAATTTTCTTGATGATTTGCTACATTCTGTTTGCCAAAATTTTATTGAGAATTTTTGCATTTATGTTCCTTTAGGGAGACTGATGTGTAGTTCTCTTTTTTGGTTTGGTCTTTCTCAGGTTTAGTATTAGAGTAAAGTTTGCTTCTAGGAATGAGTTAGGCAGAACTGTTTCTCTTTCAATTTCATTGAACAGTTTGAGGAGTGTCAGATTTAAATCTTCTTTGAATTTCTTGTAGAATTCCACAGTGAATCCATCTGGACCTGGGCTCTTCTTTGTTGGTAAGGATTTTTAATTACATTTTCAATTTCATTAATAGAATTTAGGTTATTCAGCAGTTTTACATCTTCTTAATTCAGCTTTGGTGGTTCATATATTTCTAGGAATCTGTCCATTTCTTCTGTGTTATTGAACCTATGAGAGTAGAGGTTTTCGAAATAGGTGTTGATGATCTGTATTTCCACAGTCGGTAGCGATTTCACCTTTTTCATTCCTTATTTCATGAATTTGAGTCTTTTATTTCTTTTTTTTTAAATTAGGTTGGTGAGGGGCTTATCAATTTTATTTATTCTTTCAAAGAACCAACTTTTTGATTCATTGATTCTTTGTATTGTTTTCTTAGTCCCTATTGCATTGATTTCTGCTCTCACCTTTATAATTTCCTCTCTTCTTTTGGCTTTGCTGGGCTCTTCTTTGTTGGTAAGGATTTTTAATTACATTTTCAATTTCATTAATAGAATTTAGGTTATTCAGCAGTTTTACATCTTCTTAATTCAGCTTTGGTGGTTCATATATTTCTAGGAATCTGTCCATTTCTTCTGTGTTATTGAACCTATGAGAGTAGAGGTTTTCGAAATAGGTGTTGATGATCTTGGCTTGCTCTTCTTTTTCTAGATGTTTGAGGTTGTTTATTTGTGTTCATTCTGTTTTCCTGTTGTGGGAGTTCATTGTAATAAACTTTCCTCTGAGGACTACTTTTGTTGCGTCCCACAGGTACTGGTAAAATATATTTGTATTTTTTGTTTGCCTGAAAATATTATTTAATTTCTTCTTTAATTTCCTCTGTGACCCATTGATTGCTCAAGTGTATCATTCAATTTCCATGTTTTTGTGGGGGTTTTGTAGTTTCTTTTGTCATTAATTTCTAGTTTTATGGTGCTATGATCCAATAATATGCATGGGATAATTTCAATTCTTTTGATTTACTTAAGCATGTTTTATGGGCTAGTACATGGTCTATTTTAGAGAATGTCTCATGTGCTGCTGAGAAGAATGTATATTCTGATGTTGTGGAACACTCTGTTTGCATCTAATAAGTGCATTTGTTCATAGATTTATTCATTTCTGTTATTTCTTTGCTGATTTTCTGTCTAGTTAATAGTTACCTTTGTGTTAATGGCATGTTAAAGTCTCCTGTTATAATTGTGTTATTGCCTATTTTATTTTTCATTTCTGTTAATATTTGTTTTGTATAGCTGGGTTCTCCAAATTTGGTGCATATATATTTAAGATTGTTATCTCTTCCTCTTGAAGTTTTCCACTAACTAGTATGTAGTGGCTTTCTTTATCTCTTTGGATCATTCTTGGTTTGAAATTCACATTCTCTGCAAACAGAATAGCTACCCCTGCTTTTTTGGGGGGATCCTGCTGCATGGAGTATTATTTTTCATCCTTTGACTTGAAGTCTACAAGCTTCTTTTTGGGTTAGATGGGTTTCCTATATACAACATATGGTTGGATGTTGTTTCTTGATCCATTCTTCCAGTATGCTTTTTTTTAAATTGGTGAATTGAGGCCATTTACATTAATGGTTATAACTAATATATATTGGCTTACTTTTGACATTTTATCTTTCTCCTCTTGATTTTTTACCTGTCCACTCTGTTTGCCTTGCTTAGTGGTTTTTTCTTATATTTGTCTAGAATGTCTTTCAGTATTCTTTGCAGGGTTCGTATGGTGGTAATGAAGGTCTTCAGCTGCTCTTTGTCATAGAAGTATCTTATTTCCCTCCAATTTGAAGAACAGTTTTGCAAGGTCTGTTTGTTTGGGTTGGAAGTCATTTTCCTTTAGGATCTGAAATACTTCATGCTCTTCTTGACTTCATTGTTTTTCATTGAGAAGTCTGCTGTGATTCTGATAGGCTTTCCTTTATAGATGATCTATCTCTTCTCTCTAGCAGCTTTTAATATTCTGTTCTTATGTTTGATTTCTGGGATGTTGATTATTATTTGTCTGGGTGTAGTTTTATTTTGGTTATGGTTATTTGGAGTTCTATATGCTTCACTGATCTGTATGTCAGTTTCCATTCTCATGTTTGGGAAATTTTCAGCTATTATTTCTGTAAATAGCCTCTTGATATTGTTTGTGTTGTCACTTTTCTTTTTGTTTATACCTATCAATCTTATGTTGTTTTTCTTTGCATCATCTTGCAGCTGTTGGATTGGTATTTCCTGGTTCCTTGTTATTTTTAAGAGCTCTTTCCTTCCCTGTTCACTAGCTGCAATCTTATCTTTGAGGTCTGAAATTCTATCTTCACTTTTATTGAGGTAGTTTTGCCAACTTTCAATGGAATTTTTGATTTCCTGTATATCTCTTTGAATCTGTTTCATGCATTTTGTTTGTTTCTTATATTGTTCATTCAGAGTTTACATCTTTTTTTGCATTGTTCCTCTAATTTTTTAACTATGTCTTCTTTAGATGTGTTTAGCATTTCTTTCATTACATTTATCATTTCTGCTTTTACCTGGGAGAGTATTTCTGATTTGAGTTCTTTTATAGCTTCCCAGAGTTGTTTCTTTACTTTAGTTGATATCATTTCAGGCATTTCAGGTATATGGCTTATATGTTCCTCTGTGTCAATGTCTCCTAAGCTTGCTTGAGTTGGGCTGGAAGTTTGAGACTGCATTTTGCTCTTTTGTTTTGTCACTTCCCTATATTTCTGGGTTTCAAGTGATGTTTCAAGGCTTCCCCTATGTGCTGAGAATCACTTGGCCCACTTTTGGCTCCCAGGGCAGACAGCAGTCAACAACTAGCCGCTTGGAGTTCACTGGGCATGGGCCAGTTAGGCCCTTAGGGACTCCTGTGCAACCTTCTGTGATTTCAGACTCATGGTGTGGTTTACTACCTGGGAATGATGTTCCAAGGCTACCTATGTGCTGTTTCAACCTGCACACACTCTGGGCCCAGGACTCAATTCAGTTTCCTGCCAGCTGCTTGGAGTTCACTGGGTGCAGCCCAGTTAGGTCCACTTGGACTTCCCATGTGTCTTCAGGTGATTTCAGAAGGGAGGCATTGTTTTACTGCCTGGGAGTGACGTTCCAAGGCTTCCCTGTGTGCTGGGTTTCAACCCACGCATGCTCTGGGCCCAGGACTCAATTCAGGCCCCTGCCAGCTTAGTATTATTTTTCTTGACATTCATTATGATTTTTGCACCATACATGCCTCTAACTTAACAAAAGTTCCTTAAAATTTTAAAACTTTTAAGGGAAAAAGTAGTGTCTTGGTGGTTTGTAGTGATGTTACTTTGTAAGTCTTTGGTAAACCCTAGAATATGAATTGGCCAGATATTCCAGAACTACTGTTAATTTTAAGGAGCTTAAACATATCAGAAATTAATTTAAAGCAAATTTCATCTCCAGAATTCCCCAAACAGCAATATTCATAAAATGAAAAAAATTAAGTGACAGTTTAAAGTATGAGCCTGAAATTTCAGTCATGTGCTAGTTGTGCTTTACTTTCTATAAATCTGTAGACCCTTAATTGTACTGGTTACAAGAACTCATTCAATAAAGATTGCTTCATTTTTTGTGCTTTATCTATTTTTTTGGAGTAGAGTGGACAAATAAAATGTATGTAGTCAAGTCTATGAGGTGATGACTTGATATGCAGTGTAAAAGATTCACCATGATCAAGTTGACACATCCATTGCCTCACATAATTATCTTTTTTTGTTCTTTCTTAGCAAATTTCAAGTATACAGCATAGAATATTAACTATTTTCACTATACCAAACATTAGATTGTCAGTACTTATTCATCTAATAATTGAAAATATTTAAATTTTATCCAACACTGTCTATTTCTCCTACCCTTCAGCTTCACTCAACACTTATTTTGGCCTGTGCTTTTATTAATCTGGTTTTCTTTTATATTCCTCCTATAAGTGATATCGTTCAGTATTTTGCTCTTTCTGGCTTATCCTATTTAACATGATGTCCTCCAATTCATACAAGTTACTCAGATGGCAGGATTTCTTTCTTTGTATGGTTAAATAATTGATTGTGTATACCTTATTTTCTTTATACATCCAAGGACACTTCAATTGCTTCTATATCTTGGCTGTTGTGAATAATGCTGCAAGGAACACTGGAGTAGAGATCTCAACATTCTTTTTCTTAAGGTGCAAATTCATGAAAATTTCAGCACATTCAAAAAGGTAATGTTAATTTTTGAAATATCTGAGGAAACAGCTGAGCTTTCCAGCTAACAGTTCCTTTCCATTTATTTCTTATTTTATGTAACTACGTTCTCCAAGAATTTTATTAAAAGCACACATGCTTTATACTATTTATTATATCTGACCTGTTATAATGGCTGTTTAGTATAAATAAAATTGTGGTGTCAGAGGAACAGATTATTTGAATATAGAAATTTACCATGGAAGATTTCCACAGAGAATAAGACCCTTAACTCCCATGAAACATCTGAGACTCCTGTGTTTGTGCTGGTATTTGTGCACAACTTTCTTCCACCCCCAACTTACTCAAGTTGTTTAACATCAGAGACTGTAGTGTTGAGACAGGAATACCATAAAATTGTTGAATGAAATTCAGAAATTAAAATATTTAAGAATTGATTAGAGTTCTCCTGTTTCTGTTTATATTTTACTAAAGAAAGAAATTTGTATTGAAGTAACAGAAAAAAATTCTTGGCAAAACCACATGGGAAATACTACAAAGAATCAACAAATGAGATCTCACCTTATTAGAAAGCTTTTTCACAACAAAAAAATCACCAACAGAGAGAAAAGGAAAAGGAAACAAAGGAAAAATTATAGCTAGTTGTCCACTAGACAAAGAACTTCTATCAAGAACATATAAAGAATTGAAAAAAATTAGGCATTCCAAATTCAAAGACCTAATCAAAAAGTGGGCATCTGAGATGAATGTGCACTTCTCATATGAAGAAATACAAATGGCAAATAAATACATGAAAAGATGTTGAACTTCACTGGTCGTTTGAGAGATGCAAATTAAAACAACACTGAGATTCCATCTCACTGCAGAAAGACCAACTGTCATCAAGAAATCAATCAGTAACAAATGCTGTTGGGACTGTTGGGGATTTCTTCACTGTTGGTGAGAGTAAAGACTGGTGCAACTGCTGTGGAAGTCAGTATGGAGATTCCTCAAAAAGCTAGGATTAGAGATCCCATTCAGCTCAGCCATTGTCCTTCTGGGTATCTTCATATAAGAATTGAAAACATCATACCACAGCAATATATGAGCTCCTATGATTATAGAAGCACAATTTGTAATAGCTAAATTTTAGAAACATTCTAAATGCCCATCAACCGAGGAAGGACAAAAAAAGATGTGGTATTTTTATATGATGAAATACTACTTAGTCATAAAGAAGAATAAACATGAGGCTTTTATGGGGTAAATAGATGCAATGTGAGACCATACTCATAAGTGTAAAAAATCAGACTTGGATATGTAAACATCATATGGTCTCCCTGTGTAAGAAGCAGAAAGAGTAAATAAGATCCAAAATGTACAATAAATATTGTGAAATGGGAAGAAACTATTCAAAGGAAAGAGAAGCTCAGATGGGCAAAGGAGCAAGGAAGAAAGAGAAAAAGTCAAAAAAAATCTATTAAAATTAAGATAGTTCTAATACTAATTTCAATTAATCCACTGAAAAGAAAAGTTTGTGCTTATACTGTCCGATCAGTTTTCATGCCAATATTTTGTCATGTGAGCATTTACTTTGAGGATAACAATATGCAATGTATTAACCATCTTTACTCTCCTACCATCTTGTTTTGAAATGTTGTATCACAATTTTTATTGTTTTTTCTCTTTAAAATAAAAAGAAATTCATGGTTAGGTTATTTAGTGTTTCACTGTTTTTCCACGAGGCACTCAGAGCTTTAAACTGCTTTCATTGTGTCCCACAAATTCTGATATGTTACATTTCCCTTTCCATTATCATTTGATTCTATGAATTTTTTTTAACTTCTTCCTTGATATCAATGGCCCACTAGTTATTCAAAAATATATTATTAATCTACAGGTGTTCCTGTAGTTTCTGTAATTTCTTTTGCTGTTGCTCTCTAGTTTCATTCCATTGTGATCTGATAGGATGCATAAGATTATTTCATTTATGTGTACCTAATAAAAAACTAGTTTTATGAGCTAAAATATGGTTTATTTTCTGAAAGCTCCATGGGTTTTCTCTGCTGCTTGATGGAGCCTCTATAGATGTCTTTAAGTCTTCTTGATCTATAGTGTAGGTTAACTCTGGTATTTCTTTGTTAATTTTGGGGATCCAATGACCTATTTGTAACTGTGGTTCATTGAAGTCACTCCCATGAATGTATTGAAGCCCACTCGACCCTTCACATCAAATACTGTTTATTTTATGAAACTGAGTCTGCCAAAATACTGCATACACACTTCAGCAGTTCCATGTACTAATAAATGTCTGGAAGCTAATGCCTATCACTTTGAGCACCTCTTGTAATTATAAAGGCCAAAAGTAACATATTAAGTTCATGATGTCCCAATAAACTTAATATTAAAATATTTACACAAATTTTTTTTCCTGAAGTATACATTTTTTGGCAGACTATTTATTTACAACTTTTATTCCTTCTTGATTAGTAGTTCCCTTTACCAATATGTTGTGGCCTTCTTTGTGTCTTTTGAATAATCTAGTGTAAAGTCTACTTTGTTGGATATAAGTATAGCTATTCCTGTTTGTTTTCAGACTTTTGAAACTTTTTTTATTTTTTATTTACTGTGTCTCTTCAAAAAAATCTTGGTAAAGATCAAGGCAAAAACATGGAGGGATGATGGATTATTTTGTTTGAGGCTAATGGTAAGAATATAAATTTTTGTTTAATTTGTGTTCTTTAAAGCAACATATTTAATATGTTTGATATTTAAGCAAATTAATTTAAAGCAGAGTATAAACTTTAATCCACACTTTCAAATTTAAAGGTTATGAATGGTTATTAATCATTAATCAAATTAATGGTTATTAATCAACTTAAGAAGTAATTGTCTTTGGAAGGACTATTCACATATCCTTTTCTTTCATTATTATTTTGATTTAACATTACTGCTGGATATAAACAATATCAATTTGGATTATTTAAAAAATTTTGGTAGGTTAATATTGAATAATTTTTTATGCCTTTATGTCAGTAGTCAAATTCATTATGCTACATTCTTATGCTACATTTCAATAATCATTTGATTCTTCATGTCTCTGTACATAATAAAGACAATGTGAAATTGTAACTGAGCAAAAATATTTGTCTATGTGAATATGATATACTAAGTGCTTTTTGTCCTCAAAATAATAACAGTGAGATAATCTGCAGTTCCATAAAATGGAGACTAAATCAATATTATCACTTTGAAATACAAAGAAATTGAGAAGCCTAAGTTTAATTAGACAAAAGATTACTTTTTTTTTCTCCCTGTATTTCTTGGTTTCTCAAGTTTTCTGTCTTGTGTCATGAACTGAAACTGACTTGGCACACATGTAATAAGCATTTATTTTGACTGTTATTTGCAAATTGACTTTTGTTGCAGATGTTTCATTTATACCACTTAATTTCTTCTTATATATTATCTTGATCACTTTTCTCTTATTGCTGAGACAAAATACCTGACAACCAAAATGAAGGAAGGAAAAGATCATTTAGTTTACAGTTTTTTGGAGGTTTCAGTTTATACTCAGTTGGTTCCAAGGCAGGGTGATACAGGGCTAAGGTTTAACTGTTCATGGTGGCCACAAATGAGAAGAGCTGTAAAGGGCTAAAAAGGAAAGTCACGCCTCTTTCCCTCCCTTATATTGGGGGCTGGCTACCTGCCCCTGAAAGGGTGCCCCACTCACATCACCAATAGGAGCGCTAGACAATGAAGCAATCAGAAACACTAGACTGAGCCACCTCCGTGACTGTATGAGGCTTTGTGGGGACATTCAGGAACAAACCATAACATATACCTAAAACTGGCTGCTTTTGCAAGGAAAGAGAGAAGGGTGATGTTTTTGACTTTTAAATTATCATTTTCTTGATATCTTCTATATAGCTTCATTTTATCCTCAAGGAGTTATGATTTTGGAGACAAGCCATCTATGGCCATCCCCTTCATCAAAAATCTCAGTAATGTCAACTGTTATTTTTGGTTCTTTAAAGTCTTTTCCCTACCCATTTATCACCATTTATATTTAACATTTAGAAAATTTCTAGTATTTTATTGTTACAAATATTGCTGTAAACATTATTCTTTTCTGTGCTCTCATTCCTTAGGCTACTTTTATAAGGATACATCTTGATGAGTCATAATGTTTAAGATTGTTATAGCACTATTTATAATTATATTTAGGAAGCACTCTTTCATTAAATTCAAGAGTTTCTTAATGGGCTAGTTTCTGTATTCTACCATCATAAGCATTGAAGAAGAATGCAATGGGACTAGTATTTGGTAATAGAAGTTAATGACTACCTGACACTTATTTTCCTTATTTGCATCATCTTTCAGTCTTCTCTTCCTTTGACATTTGAAACAACCATCATAGCATAGAAAGGCATATTTTCATGATCAGAAAAAGACTTTTCACTCTTTTACTGTTTCAATATATATTTTACTTTACACATTAAATTTGGAAAACTGTATAATGGGATGGTAAGGGAATGTGAAAATGAGTCAAAAAGATTTTGTCTTAATGATATTAATAGTGGAAAATGAAAGATAAGATTAAAATAGAAGAAAGTACAGGTGTGAAACAGAAGAAAGTACGGAAGTCAGCAAGTTGAAGTTTGGATGAAAGATCTGTGAGAGAGGAAATTAAGACAGCCCGTAATCATGGACAGTTTCATGGGACATATATCTTGTTAAAGTTTGACAGGTAGATAGAATTTATATTTATGCAGATGAAGGAGAAAGGCATGCAGAAATGACAGCAGTGGCAACAGCAGCAGTGGCAGCAGCAGTGGCATTTGTTAAGTACTTCCAGTTTTGAAGCACTTTATTTGCATTGGTACATGTTTGCCGTATAACATAATCACATTCATCATAAGTAATTTGTATCTGTACATAATATACTTTAATTCTTCCTTTTCCTCCCAGTCTCTCCTTCTCAGTTCTCCCTCTTCCCATTTACAAAAGCCAGGTTTTTATTTTTATCCTTCCATTAAAAAAAAATCCATTCTTGCTTCTCTTTCCTGACCTCCTCTCTTATTCCCCTTCCCACTGAACATGTTTTTCTTCTCAATATTTGTCATGCTGTTTGCTCTTTATTTACTCTTTGGGTTTCTCACACAAGAGAAACTGCAATTTTTAAATATGTGTGTCTGATTTATTTCACTTAAAATTACTCTCAAGGTGCATCCATATGCTTCAGAATGTCTCATTTATCCTCAATTGCAGAGTAGTATCCATCCATTGATAGGCATGTGAGTTGTTTCCCAGATTTAACTATTATAAATTGTGCTGTTACAAACATGAGTGTGCATATATCACTGTGATATGATGCTTTTAACTTTTTGAGGAAGATACCTAGAAAGGGAATAGCTGAGTCAAATGGAAATTTTGGTTTTATGAGGAATCTCCATACAGATTGCTGCAGTGGTTGTACCAACTTACATTCCCACCAACAATGGAGAAGTGTTCCTTTTCCCTTACAGATTTACCAGCATTTATTATTGGTTGATTTCTTGATATAGTCATTCCTTCTGGAATGAGATGAAATCTGAATGTTTTAATTTGGATTTCTTGAGTGACCAATGATATCGAACATTTTTTTGTATGCTAATTTTCTTTTTGTGTTTTTTCATCTTAGAAGTGGCTATTCATTTTAAATGCCCATTTATGTACTAGGTCTTTAAATTAGGGAGGGATTTAACTTTTGAGTTTTTATATATTCTAATTATTAGTCCTTTTCCTGAGAAGTAGCAAGTAATATTACCTTTTCCCATTCTATGGATTGCCTCTTTAGTCTGTTGGTGGTTTTTTTTTTTTTTTTTTTTTTTTTTTTTTTTTTTTTTTTTTTTTTTTTTTTTTTTTTTTTTTTTTTTTTTTTTTTTTTTTTTTTTTTTTTTTTTTTTTTTTTTTTTTTTTTTTTTTTTTTTTTTTTTTTTTTTTTTTTTTTTTTTTTTTTTTTTTTTTTTTTTTTTTTTTTTTTTTTTTTTTTTTTTTTTTGCTGTATGAAAATTTCTTAATTTGGTATGACCCAGGTTGTTGTTTATTTGTAGTATTTCCTGTGTTATTGGGGTTTTATTCATAAAGTCTCTTTCTATACCTGTGTATTCACGATTTTTTTCTATTTTATCTTCCAGCAGATTTTTTTAAATAGTTAGATTATTGATTCATTTCAATTTTAGTTTAATACATGGTGAGAGATATATGTCTGGTTTCAATGTCTGGCATGTGGAAAGCCAGTTTCCCACCACCATTTATTAAGGAGATTATCTTTCTTCCAGGGAAGGTGTTCAGCCTCTTTGTCAAAGATAAGGTAGCTGAGTGTGCTTGGAATTGTTTTTGCATCTTTTAATTGTTCCATTGATTATTGAGTCTGTTTTTTTATTTTATTTTATTTTTGCCAGTATCATGCTGGGATTTTTGTTTGTTTTTATTTAATCATGATGGCTTTGTAGTATAAATTTGAATCAGAGATTGTGATGCCTCTTGCCTTGTCTTTGTTGCCCAGAATTGCTTTTGCTATTCTAGATCTCCTCTGGTTCCATATGAATTTTAGGATTGTTTTCTATAGTTCTGCTATTGGCATGTTGATTAGAACTACATAAATTCTGTATAAGTTTTGGAAGTATGGCCATTTTTGTTATATTGGTTCTGCCTAACAAAGAACAGGAAATATCTTTCCATTTTCTGATATCCTTTTCAGTTTCCTTTTTCAGTGTTTTCAATGTAAAAGTCTTTCACTTCTTTTGTTAGATTGATTTCTGTTTCATTTCTCTTAATGCTATTGTGAAAAATGTTGTTTCCCTAGTTTCTCTGTCAATGACTTTGTTCTTTGTGTATAAAAATTCCATTGATTTTTGAGTGTTGACTTTGTATCCTGCTATGTTACCAAATTTCATTAGTAAATCTAAGAGTCTTTTGGTGGAATATCTGGGGTCTTCCATGTAGAGTATCATGTGATTAATGTGTAATGGTAATTTTTTGTTCTTCCCTATCCATATTCCTTGTATTTCTTTCTCTGCCTAATTGTTCTGTCCAATGTTTCCATACTATATATTTTTTTAGATTTTAATTTTATTTTACAGAGAATAAAACAAAAGAGGACAGAATAAAGCAGATCAGAACAGAACAATGCAAGCAACACAGCACTTCACAACAAGACAATTGGATATCAACAGTAGCTACCATAATGTCACTTTCTTTGAAATAGTGAGTATAGCTTCACACAAAACAATATCAAACATAACAAAATAGAATAAAACCATTCAAGAGAATGAAAGTATTACAAGGCGTTCTGAACCAAATGACAGAAACTGAACAATGGCAACTATATTATCTTATTTTCCATAAAAAATTTCTTTATATTATTATAAATATTAAAATGCTATAAGACACAACATGATAGAATCAATGGTAATAGAAGAACAAAAGCATATTAGGACTTTAAAGCAAGATGATATTAAATCTGCAATGACTGCCATATGTCTTGTTTTCTTCAAAGTAGCTGTTCATACCATCTCACATAATAAGAGCAAACAAAATAGAACAAAACCATTCCAATCAATGAATGAAAACATTATAAGACTTCAAATCAATATAATGGGGATCCATGATTACCATTTCTTACACTAGGGAGACAATATGGTATTTATACATATGAGTTTGATTTATTTCACTTATGAGTATGGTCCCAAGTTGCATCCATTTATTTATAAATATCTCAATGTGATCATTTTTTATAGGTGAATAGTACTCCATTGTATAAAAGTACCACAATTTTTTTATCCATTCCTCAGTTGATGGGCACTTAGGTTGTTTCCAAGATCTGGCTATTACAAATTGTGCTGCTATAAACATGGGTGCACATATATCACTGTGGTGTGATGTTTTCAGTTCTTCTGGGAATATGCCCAGAAATGGGGTAGCTGGGTCAAATGGGACTTCTAATTCCAGCTTTTTGAGGAATCTCCAGACTGACCTCCATAGTGGTTGCACCAGTCTGCACTCCCACCAACAGTGCAGAAGAGTTCCTTTTTCCCCACAGCCTCTCCAGCATTTGTTGTTGGTAGTGTTCTTGATCCTGGCCATTCTTTCTAGAGTAAGATGGTATCTCAGTGTGGTTTTACTTTGCATTTCTCTAAGGACCAATGATGCTGAACTTTTTTTCATGTGTTTATTTGCCATTCATATTTCTTCATCTGAGAACTGTGTGTTCATCTTGGGTGCCCATTTTTGGATTGGGTCTTCGAATTTCAGGGGTCTGATTTTTTTTTTAATTCTTTATAAGTTCTAGACAGAAGTCCTTTGTCTGAGGGCCAGTTCACTAAGATTTTTTCCCAGTTTGTGGATTTTCTTTTCACCATGCTGCAGATTGCTTTCGACATACAGAAACTCTTTAATAAGATGTGATCCCAGTTCTCGATTCTGGGACATATTTCCCGTGCAGTTTATTCATGAATTCTCTACCTACTCCTGTGTCTTCAGGATTTTTACCTACTTTGTCTTCCAACAGATTTAGTGTTTCTGTTTTAATATTTAGATCTTTGATCTATTTAGATTTTAGTTTAGTACATGCATGGGTCTAGTTTTAGTTTTTGGCGTATGGATAGCCAGTTTTTCCAGCACCATTTATTAAAGAGACTAACGTTCTTCCAGTGAACATGTTTGGCTCCTCTATCAAAGATAAGGTGGTTGAATGTGTTTGTAGTCGTGGTTGTATCTTCTAATCTATTCCATTGATCTTCAAGTCTGTTTTTATTCCAATACCATGTTGATTTTCTTACAGTAGCTTTGTAGTATAACTTCAAGTCAGAAAATGTGATGCCTCCTGCCTTGCCTTTGTTGCTTAGAATTGCCTTTGCTATTCTAGGTCTCTTCTGGTTGCAGATGAATTTTAGGAGTGATTTCTCTAGATCTGTGAGGTATGTTAGTGGTATTTTCATTGGGATTGCATTGAATCTGTATAACAATTTTGGGAGAATGGCCATTTTCACAATATTTATTCTTCCTATCCATGAACAAAGAATGTCTTTCCATTTTCTGAGGTCCTCTTCAATTTCTTTTTTCAGGGTATTATAATTTTTCCTGAATAGCTCTTTTGCTTCTTTCATTAGATTAATTCCTAAATATTTCATTTTTTTGGATGCTAGTGTGAAGGGTGTGGCTTCTCTTATTTCTCTGTCAGTGATTTCGTTGTTAATGTATAGGAATACTATTGATTTTTGAGTATTGACTTTGTATCCAGCTACATTGCTGAATTTATTTAATATATCTAGGAGTCTTTCAATGGAGTTTTGGGGGTCTTCTATGTAGAGTATCATGTCATCTTCAAATAATGATAGTCTAACTTCCTCTTTTCCTATCTTTACTCCTTTTATTTCTCTCTCTTGTCTAATTGCTCTGTCTAGTACTGTGTTGAATAGAAGTGGTGATAAGGGATATTCTTGTCTTGTGCCTGATTTTAAGGTAAAGGCTTTCAGTTTTTGGCCATTTAATATAATGCTGACTATTGATTTGTTGTAGATGGCCTTTATCATATTGAAGTAGAGACCATATATTCCAATTCTCTGTAAGGTTCTTATCATGAATGGGTGTTGGATCGTATCAAAAGCCTTTTCTGCATCTATAGAAATGATCATGTGATTCTTAGTTTTGGCTCTATTGATATGGTGGATTACATTTATTGATTTGTGTATGTTGAACCATCCCTGTATGCCTGGAATGAATCCCTCTTGGTCATGGTGTATAATCTTCTTGATGATTTGCTGCATTCTGTTTGCCAATATTTTATTGAGAATTTTTGCATCTATATTCATTAGGGAGATTGGCCTGTAGTTCTCTTTTTTAGTTGGGTCTTTCTGAGATTTTGGTATTAGAGTAATATTTGCTTCCAGGAATGACTTAGGGAGAATTGCTTCCTTTTTGATTTCATTGAACTGTTTCAGGAGTGTCAGCATTAAGTCTTCTTTATATTTCTTGTAGAATTTCACAGTGCCTCCATCTGGGCCTGGGCTCGTCTTTGTTGGCAAGGACTTAATTACATTTTCAATTTCATTAATAGAAATTGGGTTATTCAGCAGTTTTACATCTTCTTAATTCAGCTTTGGTGGTTCATATATTTCTAGGAATCTGTCCATTTCTTCTGTGTTATTGAACCTATGAGAGTAGAGGTTTTCGAAATAGGTGTTGATGATCATCTGTATTTCCACAGTTGGTAGTGATTTCACCTTTTTCATTCCTTATTTCATGAATTTGAGTCTTTTATTTCTTTTTTTAAAAATTAGGTTGGCAAGGGGCTTATCAATTTTATTTATTCTTTCAAAGAACCAATTCTTTGATTCATTGATTGTTTGTATTGTTTTCTTCATCTCTATTGCATTAATTTCTTCTCTGCTCTTTATATTTTCCTCCCTTCTTTTGCCTTTGTGCTTGGCTTGCTCTTCTTTTTCTAGATGTTTGAGGTGTAGTATAAGGTTGTTTATTTGTGTTCATTCTGTTTTCCTAATGTGGGAACTCTGTGCAATAAATTTTCCTCTGAGGACCACTTTCATTGCATCCCACAGGTTCTGGAAAGTTGTATTTGTATTTTTGTTTGCTTGTAAATATTGTTTAATTTATTCTTTAATTTTCTCTGTGACCCATTGATTGCTCAAGTGTATTTATTCAATTTCCATGTATTTGTGGGGTTTTTGCAGTTTCTCTTATCATTAATTTCTAGTTTCATGGTGCTATCTTCCAATAACATGCATGGGATAATTTCAATTCTCTTGCATTTACTTAAATATGTTCTATGGGCTAGTATATGGTCTATTTTAGAGAATGTCCTATGTACGGCTGAGAAGAATGTATATTCTGATGTTGTTGGATGGAACACTCTGTATATGTCTATCAAATCTATTTGTTCACAGGTGTGATTCAGTTCTGTTATTTCTTTTCTGATTTTCTGTCTAGTTGATCTGTCCCTTTGTGTCAATGGCATGTTAAGGTTTCCTGTTATAATTCTGTTATTGCTTATTTGATTTTTCATTTCTATTAATAATTGTTTTGTATATCTGGGTGCTCTGGAATTTGGTGCATATATATTTAAGATTGTTATCTCTTCCTCTTGACATTTCCCCCTAACTAGTATGTAGTGACCTTTTTTTTCTCTTTGAATCATTCTTGGTTTGAAGTTCACATTGTCTGCAAACAGAACACCCACTTTTTTTTTAAATTCCTGTTGCATGAAGTATTGTTTTCCGTGCTTGGACTTTCAGTCCCATGAATTTCCTTTTGGGTTAGATGGGTTTCTTGTAGACAGCATATGGTTGGACATCGTTTCTTAATCCATTCTGCCAGTCTGTTTCTTTTAATTGGTGAATTGAGGCCATTTACATTAATGGTTATGACTGTTATATATAGTTTTATTGTTGACGTTATCTTTCTGCTGTTGTATCTGTACCTTTCCATTCTGTTTAATTGTCTGTCTTGCTTAGTGGTTTTTTCCTATGTGTATCTAGAATGTCTTTCAGTATTCTTTGCAGGGTTGGTTTGGTGATCATGAAGTTCTTTGTCATGGAAGGTGTTCTTTGTCATGGAAGTATCTTATTTCTGCATCCATTTTGAAGGACAGTTTTGCAGGGTACATCTGTCTGGGTTGGAAGTCATTTTCCTTTAGGATCTGGAACACTTCACTCCATGCTCTTCTTGACTTCATTTTTTTGTGTTGAGAAGTCTGCTGTGACTCTGACAGGTTTTCCTTTTTAGATGATCTGTCTCTTCTCTCTAGCAGCTTTTAATATTTTGTTCTTATGTTGGATTTCTGGGATGTTGATTATTATATGTCTGGGTAGCTTTATTTTGGTTATGGCTGTTTGGAGTTCTATATGTTTCACTAATCTGTATGTCAGTTTCCATTCTCATGTTTGGGAAATTTTTAGCTATTACTTCTGTAAATAGCCTCTTGATAGCATTTGTGTTGTCCCCTTTTTTTCATTTATCCTTATTAATCTTATGGTTTTTTTCTTTGTATCATCTTGCAACTATTGAATTGTTGTTTCCTGATTCCTTGTTATTTTTAAAAGACATTTCCTTTCCTGTTCACTAGCTACAATCTTATCTTTGAGTTCTGAAATTTTATCTTCACTTTCATTGAGGTGGTTTTGGCAACTTACAGTAGAATTTGTGATTTCTTGTATATCTCTTTGAATCTACTTCATGTATTCTGTTTGTTTCTTATACTGTTCATTCAAGGATTCTATCTTTTTGCTTTGTTCCTCTAATTTTTTAGCTGTATCTTCTTTAGATATATTCACTATTTCTTTCACTACTTTTATCATTTCTTCTTTTACCTGGGAGATTATTTCTGATTTGAGTTTCTTCATAGCTTCCTGAACTTGCTTCTTTATTTCAGTTGCTATCATTTCAGGTATTTCAGTGTATGACCAGTGTTTCTTATGTATGTGGTTCCTAGTCTTTCTTGGGATGGGGTGGAGGCTTGAGATTGCATTTTAGTCTTTCCTTTTGTCATTTTCCTATATTTCTGGGTTTCGAGCAATGTTCCAAAACTTTCCCTGGGCATGTTGGAAATCACTTCCTGCACCCTCAGCATCTCGGACTCACGCAGCCTTGGCTTCCCTTGCAGCTTGGGCCTGACTCCCCTCTCAGCCTGGGCCTGGCTCCCCTCTGGGTGCGGGTCTGTTCCCTTGGTTGAACAAGGTCACTGGGCGTGGTCCACTCAAGCCCGCAAAACCTCTTCAGGCTAGTCCAGTGTCCTAGGGGGCTGGGAGGGCACCCAAGCACCGGGAGTGATGTCCCAAACTCTCCCCCGGCCAATGCCAGTAGGCTGGAACTCACCTGGCCATGTGGGCCTAACTCCCCTCTTGGCATAGGCCTGGTTCCCTGGTTGAACCTTCATAACTATATTGAACAGGAGTGGTGATGGTGGGCATTTCATTCATGTTCCTGATTTTAGAGTAAAAGTTTTCAGTTTCTGATCATTTTGTATGATGTTGGCTGTTGGTTCATCATAGATAACTTTTATCAAATTGGGTTAAAGACTGTTTATTCCGAATTCCTGTATTTTTTTTTTTATCATGAATGGATTTTGGACTTCATCAAATGCTTTTTCTGCATCTATCAAGATGATCATGTGATTTCTGTCTGTGGTTCTTTTAATGTGGTGTATTACATTTATGGATTTGTGTGTGTTGAACCATCCCTGAATTACTGGGATTAATCCAACATGGTCATGGTGTAGTCTTATGATGATTTCCTGAGTTCTGTTTGCTAGTGTTTTATTGAGATTTTTGTGTCTATTTTCATTAGTCTGTGTTTCATGGCTTGTACTTCCCTTTTTTGCTTGGGTTTTTTTCTGGTTTAGTTGTCAGGGTAGTACTTGCTTCCAGGAATGACTTTAGAAGTATTTCTTCTCTTTCAGTCTCATTAAGGAGTTTGAGGAGTGATGGCATTGGATTTTCTCTAAATTTCTACTTTAGCAGTGAATCTATCAGAACCTGGAATTTCTCTGTTAGTAGTCTTTTAAAAATTACTTCTTCAGTTTTATTGACTGATATTGGATTGTTTGGAATTTTTATAGCTTCTCGATTCAGCTTTGGTAAGTCATCTGTATCTGTAAATCTACCCATTTCTTCTAAATTTCTCATATTTTTATTGGATGAGATTTCAAACTAGATGCTGATGATCTGAATTTCTGCAGGATCCATTGTGATTTCACTTTTTTTCACTTCTGATTGCATAGATTTTGTTCTTTTCATTTTTTCATAAGTTTTCCTAAGCAATTGTCTATTTTGTTGAGTCTTTCTAAGAACCAGAACTTCAATTCATTGATTTTAAAAAATTATTTTATTTGGGGACCAGGGGTTTAGCTCAGTGGCACAGGTGCCTGTCTGTCAAGTGCAAGGTCACAAGTTTGACCCCTGGTACAAAAAATATTTTATTAGTCTTAATTGCATTAATTTCTGCTTTAATCTTTATAATTGCCTCCCTTGTATGTGCTTTGAGTTTAACTTATTCTTGTGGTTCTACATGCTGGAGGCTCAACATTTGATTATTTATTTGAGGTTGTTCTGTTTTTCTGATGTAGGAATTCACCAATATAAACTTCCATTTTAGGATTACTTTTATTGTGTCACATAATCTCCAATATGTCATATTGGCATTGTTATTCAATTGTAGCAACTGTCTAATTTCTTCTTTAATGTTATCTGTGATATATTTGTTGCTCAAGAGGATATTAATTAATTTTCATGTGTTTATATAGATTTTTTTGCCATTTAATTCCAGTTTTTTTTTTCACCGTGATCTGCATTTACTTAAGCATATGCTATGAGCTAGTATGTGATCTATTTTGGAGAAAGTCCCATGTGCTGCTGAGAAGAATGTAGATTTTGCTACTGTTAGGTGGAACACTGTAAATATCTACCAGTCCATTTGTTCAAGGGTTTGGTTCAATGCTGATATTTCTTTGGCAATCTTTTTTGTCTAATTGGTCTGTCTATTTGTGAGAGTCTTCTATTTTTTATTTTTAATTCATCTAATCCTCATGGAACAATGTAGCTAGGTACTGATATCTTCAGCTTATTGATAAGAAACTGAAGTGTATAGAGGTTTGGCAACTTGTAAAATATCTGACTTAATAAATAACAGCAAAAAACCAGATATATTAATAGGAACAAAGCTACAGACCTAAAGCATTGAATTATTGTTGAGACTAGTAAGCTACTGGGTTTATTGGATAGATAAAGAAAGATTGTAGTGGATGAGACTAGAAAGTTCTGTCACAGTAAGCCATGGAGGTCATCACATACTAGAGTAGGATGTTTATATGATGTTTTGATGAGACAGTGGTAGAGTAAATTTAGATAGTTTGAAAATAGTATTTAAAAAAATGGTTACTGGATTTGGTAATTAGGTGATGGTCATTAATTCAGTCCACACTAATTTAATCATTTTTCTGTCTCAAGAGTGTGAAGAAAATACTGATTGTGGAGAATAATAATGGCAGAAAATAGTTATTGGATATGAAAAGGGAAAAAACTGATTATCTTTCATTATGTACTTGGTCTTATATCTTTACCTTATCAAAGTTTTAAATGATCCATCGATTCTTTCCTCAACAGAGGAAGCAAAAATAGTAATGCTTATAATTTTAGGAGTTTATGAATTCTTCAAATATATAATGTGTATTTTATGTGTATTTTATTTAATCTTCAAAATAACTTTATGAAGTGGCTAACATTATTAACTGTATTTTAAAATGAGGAAACTGAAGCTCAAGATTTTAGCAACTTATTTATGATTATTAATTGGTGAATCCAAGATTTATTTAATGTTTGTCCACTCATAACCATTATAGTATCAAAGTTGTACTACAGAGATGAATTTTTTTTTAGATTGTCTGTTTCACTAGATCTGGAGTATCCACCTTGTATCTACATTGCTATTCTCAGATCTTAGAAACTCCTGCTGAATCATGTATATTCCTATGATTAGTTTGTAAATGTATTTTATACAACTTTTTTCCTTTTTCTCTGTGATACTGCAACAAGTTAATCTTTTTATCACGATGATAGCAAACATTTACTTAGTAGTTACTCTGTGACAAGTACTCATTTCCCATGTATTAATCACATTTAATAACTTGCAACAGTCCTACTAAGGTTATCATTTTATGTATAAGGAATTTAAAATAGATAGCACACAAACAGATCCCATGGTAAAACCCAGAATTTGAAGTATGTATTCTGCTTCCATATCCTGTACTTTTAACCTTAGACCTATGAGTCCTTTTGACAAATGAAGGATATGTTTTGAGGTCTCTGTCCTTTACCATGTTTTTTTTTTTGTCTTTAAAAATCATGCATACTTATGACCCATGATCTTGTCTACATTAGAATTTTAAAAAGACAAATCTGTCTTCAGTTTTCTAAAACTATCACTTTTAATACAATTTTAGTATTGCAGTTGTCCCTTATCTATGGTTTTTCTTTTTGCTTTAGTTACTCATAGTTAACTGTGGCTGAAAAATATTAAACAGAAATTTTTGGAAATAAATAGAGAAATCACATTCATGTAACTTTTATTGGAGTATATTACTACATTTCCATTTTATTATTACTTATTGCTGTTAACATTTTATTGTGTCTACTTTATGAGTTAAACTTTATCATAAGTACTATGCATAGGAGAAAACGTACATATAGTTTAGTACTATGTTTTTGAGCATTCACTAAATCCTGGAGCACATCTTCTATAGATGAATGGGAAACTAGTATTACTAAGACTGCATTTCATTTATAGCTAGATTTATAGAAAATTCCACTGAAAGAATCATTACTTTTTTTAAGAGTGGAAACTTTAAAAGATAAAAAGCATTGTGTATTTTAATTTATAATTTCCTGTCATTTGCATGGCATTGTAATAGTGATTAAAGAAGATAAATTTACATGTAAAAATACTGTCTTTACACATGGTGGTTTCAAGGCTTTTTGGTTCTGAGTGATACCCTGATTTAAGATATATTTCATAGCCATTTGAGAGGCTTTCCAAGACAATCGCTTTGTTTGAATCAGTAATATAGCATTGTACTGGGTAAACAACTTCTGTTTCTAGGCTTCTTTATTTCATAGGAGTGACAGAAAAAATGAAGACTGACTATATTTTCCCTTTTACTAGTTTCTACTTAGTCTCCTTTCCCATCTTTTAGCAATTTCAATTTAGAAATTTATTATTTTGTTTTGCTTGAGTATATTTCATAGGACCCACCATTATTATTTCTTTGTCTATAACACAGAAACAAGAAGGGTTTATTTATACTAAATATTTGTTGTCCTTATTTTTCGATTTAATTATCCTTAATTTAAGCTTTTGTCTTAAAGTATGCCAAGATTTCTTTAATTTTCATTTTAATGCATTGGGACCATTATTCTACATAAAGACTGTATCATAACCCAGTTTGTCAAGACAGTGAGACAAAAGAGTTTCCTTAACAGTGTAGGTACATGTAACTTTGTTGGAGATAAATTTTGTAACCTGTATCTAAAATCTTAAAAATGTTCATATCTGAACTGAAGCAACAACAGAGAGGGAGAGAGGGAGAGGGAGAGAGAGAGAGAGAGAGAGAGAGAGAGAGAGGAAGTTTATATTCTTTGATTTAGTAAGTGCTTTTATTGCAGTTTATCAAAGAAACTAGAAGATAGTATAACACTGTGTACACAAATAAATTATAAATAATTATTTGTTATTCATACTATTGAAAATGGAAAAATGACTAAATTGTTAAATAAAATATGGAACCTCTATTTGATGAAATACCAGATAGCCATTAAGTGTTCTATTATATGAAATATGCTTAATAAACTAGTGAAATATTTATAATACTCAGTAGAGATGAATAATTTAGTATAATTTTAAGTGCACATTAATTAAAATACTAAGAGTAAAATATCAATGGCCACTCTATGTAATTAAATATTATGTGATTTCTCATCTTTTTGATCATCTGACTTTCTTCTATCTGGACCATATTAATTACTTTTGTAATTGGTATAGAAAGTCAAATGGGAAATCAGTATTATTCAGCATATTGTTAATTGTTTACTCGTGAAACAAATTTACTAATGAAACTAGAATGATGATGATTTTATAAAAAAATAGTATCTTTTAAAAATTTCAGTAAAAAAGTGACAGGACATATTGCATTTTTGTGTTATTAGTATACTGAAAAAATACCATCTCCTTACCCATTCAGATATGTAAATGTTGTTTATTAAATGGTATGTACACTTCATCTGAATTGATCATTTGTGTTGTGGTATCGAGGACATTTATGAGGCAGTGACTACTATTATAACTAGGATTTTAATAACAATGATCAGTTTCCTCATCATCTATTCGGTCTTCTTCTTTGATTTATTTTTTACATTATATATACTTGGTGACCTACCCTCCCAAAGTCAACCATACAAGTGAAAATAAAATGCTTTGCTTTGTTCTACTTGTGAAATGACTTTATTTTTTGAATTTTACTTCATTAGTTCATTTGTGCAGTACACGTAACCATGTGCAGTACACATCATTTTCACATTCTTTCACATTCCCACATTCTTTGTGGGAAGTTAGTACCTGTACATATCTAAATTCCTTTTTCATACCCTTTCCCTTCCATCCCTCTTCTTTCCACCTATCACTTGATTCCTTTCTCTTTTTTTGAACACATTTGCAGTACATAATGATTGCTTGCTTTATGTGGTTGGGACATATACATAATATATCTCAATTTTCTTTTTTTTTTAAATCACTTTATCCTTTGCATCTTCATCCCCCTCCCTCCATCTCTTAATCCCCTTCCCTTTTTAGAGTGATCTATCTCTCTATTTCCTATTATACATCTTTTATTTTGCTCTAGTTTTACTCTGGGTTTCTCATGTAAGAGAAACAATACAGATCAAATCATAGTGACCAGTTAGACAAATAGGAGCATGAAGTTGTGCTGTACAATTTTTTCCATTTTAAAAAATACAACATTAAAATTGACTTGAGAATGAATCTGTCAAAAACAATCTTATGATTTTGCCAAAAATAAATGAATTATGAAACAATGACACACATAATAAATATTATTTAAGTTACACAAAGAATGAGTTTTTAAAAAAAGGTTTAGAACATCTAGAGTAAGTAGTTTTGAATGTTTTCATGAACATGGAACAGAAGCATAAATAAAATATTAAAAACTGAAATTTAAGGCCTAACTTTTAGTGGAAAGATGAAGTACATGAAAAATGGGATTTCTTAAACTATGGAAATGACACTTAGAAATGATTTCCTATTTTATAGAAAAGCATGAAGTCTGTAGGTACATATTTATAAGATGATTCATTGGGGTGAGAGTTTAGAAATTCAATATTTCATCTGTTTTTGCAGTGTGGGTTTTATGTAGTTGAGTTTGTACTCCATAAATATATTGAGACCTCATTTTTCATTTAGTATTTTATTATAATGCATATTTTCCTTTGTTATTAATATCCTTTATTCATAATAGTCAATGGTAATTGGCATTAAAGTTTTGGTATGCCACAAGTTAGTCAATCTTTCTCTTATTATTTCTATTTTCCTTTTCTGAATAATGTAGCACCATACATAAATCTTAATCTGCACTACTACCTTATGAAAAAATTTCCAAACTTGAACTCAAGGAAATGATTGAATATTTGTCTTAAAGAATCTTATTAGAGTCGGGGATTTAGCTCAGTGGTATAGGTGCTTGCCTGGCAAGCACAAGGTCATGAGTTCGATCCCTGGTACCAAAAAAAAAAAAAAAAAAAAGAATCTTATTAGATTTTGCCAACTTACTTTGAGGTTACATTAATTCACACTTTTATAGCATTATTATATCAAATAATTTACTTATTTTTAGGAGTATTCTATGAAGTAAGTCATTTTTAAATAAAAGTTAAAAGTAAATGCTTTATGATGAAAATAATTTTTTCTGTAGAAAACTTGTGATTGTTACATAATTCAGACATTAAGAGTTTCAATGCACTTGAACTTGATGTTTTTATTGCAAATATCAAATGTATTGACAACACTCCAATAACCAGATAATAAACCAGATAATATATACCAGGAAAACCAGATAATATATACCAATTAGCATCATTAAGAAAACTATTAAAAGTGAAGTTTGTAGCCATGTTTTACCAAAATACATAAAGGATTTCAATTTTCTTATTTCAAATTTATTTATTCATTTAATAACTTTGTTCATGATATCACATAAGGGAGGATATAGAGAAGGAATGTAGACTAAAAAAGAAGAGAAATACTAAAAAAAATCCATAAAAAGGAATATAAACCAAATATTTCATCTCAAGATTAATTTCTAAAAATGAAGCATGCACATGAAATTAATTTTAAAAAATCCCAAAATGGTGATGAACAGTACTGGAAAATGAGATCTAAATTGATGCAGGAAGTTAGAAATAAACCTTGATATTTTTCTTTCCCTCATTTCTCACATAAATCCTCAAATTCTATTCCTGTTCACTAGCATTATATTTGGAATCTATTCCTTTCTCTTCATGCCTCCTGCAATCTGTTAGGTTCAGGCCTTCATCATTTACTGTCCTCCTAACTTCTCTATCATCCCATGATAGGTTTATGGCTTCTTAATCTCTCTCATGTTCATACACTTTGTGATCTAACAGTGCGTTACATCTAACAGTGTTGTACAGTATTTATCATTGTTTGAATGTGATTTGCTCAGGATTTTCTCAGTTTTTACAGGGAGGTTCTTTTGATCTCTAGACCATGGTAGGATGCCTGGGATAGCACTCATATTCTTTTGTCTTAACAAAGCATACTCATTTATCTCCTTTATGTGAAGGCAAGTTTGGTTGTTTGTCAAGGACTCTCTAGCACCTATACAATATTTAACAGGTTGAAGATGCTTGATATTTTCTATAGGAAAGAATGAGTAGAAAAAGAGAAATGATGTAGCTTAGCTTAGGAAGGACTTATTGAGAAGATAGGTCTTGAAAAGTGAATCCCTATTTTGATTACAAAATGAAGATAAATAATATATAGCTGAACTATGTTTATCTTCCTGTCCTTTTTTGGCCTGGATGTGTCAGGTATCCATGCAGCCAAAATATCAAATCCTATGTCTGCACTTCAGCAATTGGAGGTGGTAATTTCTCTCAAAAGATAGTGTGAATCAGGTTATTAAAGAAGCATAATTTCTCAAAACTTATTATGACTGACCTGCATGATTATACATATTATGCTAATCAAATGTGAGTGGGAAAAAGGGGATAGTATTTTATTATCAGTCTACTTCTAGCTCAAATATTTCCTGAATAGCACTTTAGTTACCATGAAAGTTCAATTAGTCTATTTCACAGGCATATAAATAAAGTATTCAGAGCATTAGTAATTCAACATCTACCCAAATATAAGGGCCATTATAATATAAAATAGGGGTACTTTGAGTCCTAATTTTGAATTAATTAATTAATTAATTGCTATAGTTCAGTTTTAGTCTATTTTGACTTTATTTCTAAAACACATGGTAAATAGGAAGCTTTTCAGTTATAATTTTAGAGAATTTTTGTTGTTTAATTCTATGTTGCTAATCTTAAAAATTTCCTAATTCTACTGTGTTGTGATAAAATAAATAATAATCAAAACTTTGATGGCTAGGATACAATGATAATTTGTAAAACAAATGTTAATAATTTTACATAGGTTTCATTATTGATTTAACAATCAGTCTTGGAATTTAATAATAGCATATATTATTTTGCATTTCAAACTTTAGAAGAAGATTTAAATAAAAATATGAGATATTTTATTTGGAGCATGTTGGCCTGATGAATATGAAATAAAAATGTTTTCTAAAAATGAGAAAGTGAATAAATATTTATTGATTTACTGTTGTACATGATTATCAAAGATTGCCAGAATAAATATCCTTCATCTTTAGACACTTCTAATTTTGATACATTGAATGAGTAATGATAAACATAGGTTGGAAGAAAAAGGCCTTTAAAAGTACAGTTTTGATTGTTAAGGCATTATACTGAAGCTTAGTCATGTATGGAGAAAGCTTTCTAATAATTGACAATTAAAATTTTAATATGGTATTTGCAACAGACATATTGGGTACTGAATTAAGCAGAATATTGCTTATTTTTAAAGGACTAATTAAGAAAATCAGTCTTCTCAGCAAGTGAAATCTGGATAGTAGAAGAAGGCAACCTGAAGGATGCAGGTGATTCTTTTTGGATGATGCAGAATTGCTTTAAGCAGTAAGCTTACTGTTTTCAGACAGCACTAGCAGCATCAGCAAATATAACTGTGTCAGCCTCTGTTAGTACGGGTGTTTGTAACTGAACAGGGGAGATGATAAACAGTACATGAGATCTGATAGCTTCATGATGGCTTAAACAGATACTGATGCAATGATTTGCTGTTTGATAATTTCTTCACTAACCCGGAAGATGCTCAGAGGTAGAGATGGCTGTGCTTATCTTATGTAAAACGGGAAATGCAATCTTTAGGGGTTTCTGGAAATAGAAAGGTCATGCAGTCTGGATCCTGTGAGCCTTTTCAATCTCTAAGTCATCAGGTATGACCTTGTGAATTTTGATGATACTATTAGAATATAGGATTATTGCTTTTTCTAGTTTTCAATAATTTATTATATATTATTAATTAATATTAATTGATTTTCCTTTGGATATTTGAACAATAATACTTATAGTAATGGATAGCAACTCAACTGTGTGAATTTTAGAAATATGTGTATATGGGGCCTTGTGTCTAATTTGTTTTTTTGGGAAATGAAAAGTAAGGAAGAAATTTTTTGCATGATTAATATCAAAGTTTGGGGCTCTTTAGGTTTTTCCAGATTAAGCCTGATTTGCCAAAGTATATCTTTTGCTTCAAATGACAAAATAACATAAATTGATCAAACTAATAAAAATATATTATTATAGCTGCTTACAAATAGTGATATATTATAAAATTTTTGTTATCTGGAATTTCTTAAGCATAAAGATTGGTGCTGTTTTCCTTATAGTGCTCCACACAGAAAAAAAGTTTGTTAAGTAAAATCATGTTTATCAACATCTGAGATATAAGCTAATCTTGAAATTTGTTATAATATTTGAAGTGTTTTAAAAAACATATGGCTTTAATAATTTCTCAGATCTATTGATGTACTGATGCTTTTGGTGCTTTTAAGATAGATCTATGCTAAGCTATTACTTTTAGCTGAAGGCAGGCTGTAAATCCGTTTCACAAAGAAAGCTTGTAACATTTAAGCTTATCTGAAGATTTTTTTTGATCTAGAGAAATTCACATTTACTTGCTTTCATTTTCAAACTGAAAAGACTTGATGTCATTAAATGTGTTAGCTATACATTCTAAAGAATCTCAGAGCAAAAGATATGTATATCCATTTTATCTGGAAACTGCTATTTTAAACTGTTTTTTATCCATCACATTATAGTAGATTTAGCTTTGCTTTGTTGTAGTCTATTCTCACAATTATGTTCTTCAGTAAGAGACTACCTGTGATTGACATTCATATTTTGAAAAAAAAAACCCTACATTTTGTCTTTTTATATCACTTTTCTCCTTAAGTACTTGGAAATTTATCAAATATGCCCTAATAAATGATCAAAGGGCATATCTAATAAAAAATGTTTCAGGATTTTTCAACAGAAAGATAGTGTTGCTTTCATGATTCTGTAGCGTGATTATTACTTATTGCCTCATCAGAGTGAAATGACATGCATTGAAAATGAACACATTTAACAAAGTCTGGAACAGTGAGTTGATTCCATCATGGACTAAATTTCTCCTTTTTAATTAAAAACATTGAAAAAATTCTACCTACTGATATTGTCTATATTTTATATGTTAGCCAGGCTACTTAACCAGCTTATATTCTTATTAGTAGGGAAGACTGCCACATTCTTAAGCTTGATTAATTTTGTAATGATTTGAATATACCTTTAGATGTTACAAAACCTGTGTAATTTGTTAGAATTTATTTCTAGTATTTGCATGTATTAGTCACCATGAGTACACTCTGTTTCTTGGCAATGCTTCGGGATTCCTCTAGGCAATGGTTTCACAGCATTCTGCTTGTTTTTTGCTGTATTTATGACCTTTCAAAAGAACCAAACCATAACGATTTTTGGTTTTTCCTTTAGAGGCATTTAAATGAGGATATTTAAATAATTTTAAAGGTGAAAATTACTGTTTTAAAATTGTCATTTCTTTTACAAATCTGAGAAATTTCTCTCTATTGCTCTGTCAAAGTGTACTACATTATAAAGACTGGCTTGACGGTAGCAGACATTCAAATGTAGTACTAACTTTTCTTCCTGTGCAAGATGATCTTGACCTTTTGAATGGTGAAACTGATCAAAAACCTGCCTAGTATTAGTTGGTCATTTTTTTCCCCTTGAAAAGTTGCCTCTGTTTATGCTGTTTAACACATCTATTTTATAATACATCATGAGTTTCCAATGATAAATGGTTTATAAATGACTGAGTAATTCTTCAATTCAGTGAACATTATGAGAAAGCTGATTACTTGCATGATAATATATTTAATATTATATAAAAGAAAAAGTAATTTTCTGCTTTTAAGGTTATTAGAAAATATATAAAATTAATTCTGTTCACAATTTGAAGTGACTTTTTGAAGGTGGTATGTGAAAATCAATTTTAACTTAATCTATAACTTTGAATTCTGGATGATGTATGCATATAACTCTTTTTTTGCCAATATAAATTTCTTGGTATGAGAGAAATAGTTTGGTCAAACTTCATAATCACAAATTCTGTAAGTTTATGATAGACTATGATTAGATAACTGCAATAAATTTTTTTAGAATGTGTAATGTTATATCAGGAAGTCATAAACTGTAATTCAATAAAATAACATTGTTTTTCATAAACCATTGTTACTGGTTTACATTGAGATTGAAAGTAGACCTTGCCCATTGGCAGCAGATAGAAGCAGGATCCCTAAGAATCAGTCTAAAATAGGGTTGTGACCAATTCACTCTAGTTTCAGGTTAGGTGTGTGTAATTAAGTATGAATATTATAGAAGAGGGCTGTGACTTACAGAAGTTAAATTTTGGAAGTAAAGATTAGAAATGTGTTTGATGCTAAGTAGGTCATTTGAGGAGACTTACAAATAAAGTAGATATGAAAGTAAGTAGCATATTGAAAATTCTATGATTGATCATGTAATGAAAAGTGCCAGGACAATAATTTAGGCTTGGAGAAAAGGGACTGAGAAAAACTAGAATAGAGGTTAAGTGTTAGTTGCTGGCTGGTGGACAGCTAAGCATTACTCTGTTCTCTTTCATATTTCTGTATAGCAGAGATGAGTAGAACAGATGAAAAACTCATTTCTCCAGAATCCCAAATTAGGCATGCTGCCCAAAGTGTCTCCAAAGTGCCTGTTTTCTTGTATCACAGCAATAGAGAGTCAATTTGCAAATTCTTAGGTTTGTAACAGTTGACTGAAGTAAGAGGTTGTATAGTGTGGGGGTTAAGTATTCAGACTGCCATATTCTCTGGGTTTAAAGTTTATACTCTGTACTAGCTGTGTTGTCTTGAATCTGTTTCCTCATTTGTAACATAGATGGTAGTGGTACCCACTTTAAAGAGTTGTGAAGATTAAATGAGATAATGTTCTATAGAACATTTTTAATAGTATGTAACAAAAATTATTATCAACATTGTTGACAAATCTTATACATTTCAAGAGCTGGGATAAACTTTGTAACAATAATCATGCTATCTCCTGACTTATTATCTAATATCAAATTAACCCAAAATATTTGTTAAGGTAAAATAAAGATGGTAATAAAAATGCAAAGAACAACATGCTAGATCTGATCAAATTCTAACATTTCCTAACAACCGGAACAGTGAATTGAAGAAAAAATTATTTTTAATTTTTATTGGATCTACTTACTGGATAGATTTAACTCTGTAGTATTCTGTCCTTATTTGCATTCTGAAAATATAAAATGGAAAATTCCAGGAATAAACAATTAATAAATATAATATTAAATAAGTTTTATTATACTATATAGTTACAATTATTTTATTGTTAGTTATTGCTGTTAATCTCTTACTATACATAACTTTTAAAATTAACTTAATAGTAAGTGAATATAAAGGAAAAACAGTATATATAGGAATATATAGGAACTGGTATAGGTCACAGTTCAGTTTAGTGGGCTAGATGAAGAGAGAGCTCAAAGGAATTAAAAGTGCAGAAAAGATGGATATTGAAGAGTGATCTAGAAAGAAGATGTAACACAATTAGTAGAGGGATGGGAAGCAAATAGTACACTTGGATACAACACAATAGTCCATTTTGGCTATTGCCTAGTAGGGTACTTCCGATTATCACATGAAAAGTTTGTTGGGACCAGAAAGTATAGAGTATTAAATATTATATTATGATTTACAAATTGAAAACATTTTTCGGTGATTTACTTATTGCTGGGGAAAAATCAAATAAAAACAAAAGAGTAACCTTCATTTTTTGAAGTCATTTTAAGAGCTCTAACCCTCTTGAGATTGAAAATGAAAATTAAATTCCTAAGTAGATTTACTTGTTAATAGACAAGGTAGGGGGTAAAAGCAAAATGAAGGATTTTAATAAAATTCTCTATCAAAATTGCACATGAGAGCATTTCTCCATCTATCAACAATCACTCAAAATTCCTAGATTTCAGATCCTAAGAGACCTCCTGCTTGTCCCTGATGTAAACACTGTTTTATGGGTAGATAATCTGATTTGACTTTGGTTTTTTGTTTTTGACATTTTCTAGACCAATGACAATCTAATGGGATCGTTTTAATACAATGAATATTCTTGTTACTATAGTGAATAAAGAAGACTTTTTCTTAGAGAAAATTAGAAATAGAAATTGTTATTTGCAATCAGGTATCAAGGATAATTAAGTTTTCCTCTTTGTTCATTTTGAAATGGTAAAGTAAATCATTATTGCTAATACCTTTGATATTACCTTTAAATCTTGTTACACATGCCAGAGAACTTTCAGTGATCTCTGAGGATAATAAAGAAACTGAATAAAACCCAAGAGTAGATTTACTTTCACAACTGTGATGGGACCTTTGGTATTAGAACCCAAAAACCATCATTTGTATTACCGTAAAAAAAATTAGAATTTGGCATTCATTTTTAATGCAACTGTTATACTAAGCATGCAGAAATAAAACTTCTGTAATTTAAAATAATGGGTAGAAAGAAATAGACATAGGTGTTCCTTTATCTCTAATTTTAGAACTATATCTAACCTACATAATTGATAGTGCTATTTCTTCCTGAAGTATTCTACATTATTTGAAAATCCTACTTCCAGAATTTTTATGAGTTGTTCTTATTAATCCTTGTGGCTTTGTTTTACTTGGAAAAAAGATTACATATGGTGTTGGTCTCGTATATTTTCAGAATTCAGTTTGGAATTATAGACCCATTCTGAAAAAAGCTTTGTGAGATTATCATGCTTTAAAAGTTGTGAAAGTTTACTATGGACTTGCTTGCATTCTCAAAAATCAGAAAAAGATAAACAAGGAGGAAAGACCCTATTTTTACATGAGATCTTTTAAAAATAATATAGGAATATTAATAAAAATAAGTTAAAAAGTAACTGAATTTCTTCATCAAACTCATTTTTTCTAAAGAATGATAGACTAGTTCCAGTGAAGCGTATTGGAAAATGTGCTGTATGTAAATGTATACCATTATTTCTATTTATTTTTTAAAATTCACTGAAAAATCCAAAGATATATGAAATTGTCTGTAGAGTATAAATGGAGACAGTATAACACAATAGTAAAGACCTGGGTTTCTGAAGCTAGGATTCCTTGTTTGAATCTCCTATCTTCTACTTTACTGATACGGGTTTTCATCTAAGGAAAGTTATCTGGATTTTCCTCAGTGTTGTCATCTGTAGAATGAGGATACTAATATGATAATCTCTACAGTTCTAACAAGAACAAAGAGAATTAATAAACACTTGAAACTCTGCTTGAAACACTAAGGGCTTGATACAGTGCCTTGCCAAGGCTTAATAAATATTGGCTGTTATAATCTCCAGGATAAAGCTACAAATATGTTTCTGTTCATACATACATCTACATATGCATATTTAAAGAATAATATATATATATATGCATAGTTACTGTGTTAAGGGTAAGCCTACAAATACGTTTCTGTGTATATATACACATATATATTTAAAAAATACTATATATATGCACAGTTAATGTGTTAACATTCTACTTTGAGTACTTACAGTACTTGAAAAGAAGGTAACTTGCCTAAGATCTATATTGTCCACAGGAAGTCTAGTGCTAGAACTGTTGTTCTTAAGATGAAATGAAACTGCATGGAAGACTTCCTGGGAAGTCCTGATGTGTCTGATGTCTATTGATTTCATTACAGTCCTTCTTTCTAGTTTTCTTCCAGCAAAAATAATACATGTAAAGTCATTAGCATATTACCTACTATATAGGTGCTCAATAAAGTATGATGGTTATTGATTGCCATAATCTTATTGCTTAAGTTCCACACATGGGTAAAGCTTATTATTTGAAAATCATGAATCAAATCTATTGTGGGGCTGAGTGTCCCTAGGAAAATTTGTTAGTGTGACCATTAATTCTGATATGTAAACTTCACTGTATTAAGAAACCCCAGCAAATTAGTTGAGCATGCTCCTGGGTGTGTCTGTGTGGGTCAAGGTAGCATGGCCTTGGGTAGCATAAATAGTCCCTTCCTTGTACCTCTGTGGCACTGATTCTCTGGTCTTGCTACCAATTGTAATGAACCAAAGCTTAGCTCCACCATGCCCTTTCAGACCATGTACTGGAATCTTGTGAAACCATGAGCTAAATCAAACTGTTTCTACTTTAAGTTGTGTGTTGGGTATTATGTCCAGCACTTGGAAAGTTGACTAAGGCAGAAAACTGGTAATAGAGAAGTAGGGTTGTTTCTGGGATTTCCCTGGTCATACTATTTAGAAGCCTTTGGAAATGGTTAATGGGAAGAGTTTGGAGAGGTTTGGAGAAACTAACAAGAAAATCCCTAAAATGCTGTAAACAGAGCTTAATGAAGGCTGGGATGATGATAAGAACATGGACAATAAAAATCAAGCTTTAGAAGTTTCAGATAGGACCAAGGACTTCAATGACTCTTGAACTGGAGGGCATGTGTGTCATATTCTGGTGGAAAACTTGTATATATTTTATCTATGCCCTGAAACTTTTTAGGAGCATGAGATTAAGGGCAATAGACTAATAAATCTGGTTAAGGAAATTTCAAAATAGCTCAACATTTAGGTTGTGATGGACGAACTACTGACTGTTTTTAGCCAGACTTATAGTGAAAATCAATAGTAAAGGGAAGAGCAGGAAAGTTTGAAAACTTAAGCTTTGGGCTAGAAGGAGCCATGTGTAAAGTAAGGGCCAGAATAGTTTTATCTGCTAAAGAGGTTAATGTCATTAGAATGAAACAAAATACTTTGTACAGGGACAAGAAGAAAGACTCTTTGAAGGCATTTCAGAAATCAGCAAGACCCCACCATGCCAGAGTCAGTAGTGCAAAAATTCAACCTTCCATTTGAGAAGAAAGTCCCTGGGATCCCTGCTCAAGAGAGGTCTGCTAGAGAATTTATTTCTTGGGATTTGCTTCACCAGGCTTAGCCATATAGGCATTCAGAGGCTGTTGCAACTGTGTTGTCTTCCATCTGATTTTTCAAGTTTTTATGTGTGGAATTTTCCAAGTAAATGAAATGAGAAAAATGTCAAGGCTTTACACAATTTAGTTTTCTTAACACTATTCCTTCAACAGAAGATTTTACTCTTCATTTCCTGGTCTCACTTCTAATTTTTCTCTTCTATGTGTAAAGATGAAACAGTATATTTATTATACATAAGTAAATACATTGTAATATTTGTGTGCTAACTCCTCAGATACTTTATTTTTTTATTTTTTATTTTTTGGTACTGGGGATCGAACTCACAACCTCATGTTTGCCAGGCAGGCTGTGGTGCTGCTGAGCTAAATCCCCAGCCATCCTCCTCAGATACTGTATAAGGGAACTCAGATATTTTAATAAAATCTGTTGACAGAGAGTAATACAATGGGCTACCTTAGAAGGACTCTGTTTCCTATGGTTAAATTATTATCATATTTGAGATGGATTTAACTTGTATTATTGTGAAGTGCTGCAGTCAACACCATGAAGTAAAAATCAGAATTTTTAAGCATCTAATTTCAAAGTAATACGTTAATGAAAAGCCTTGAGCTCACTTGTTTTATGGTACCATAATATGTTCAGTGAAATTAAGAGTCAGGCTTGATTTGTCCTTTGATTCCAATTCAACTAGTATTTGTCTAGTATTTTTTGAAATCATAACACACCAATCATTGAGCTAATGTTTTCACAAACATTGTTCTGTTTAAGATAGATTAGGACAATTTGAGTTGAATCTGCTGATAGTTACATTTGTATTCTGTTTTTACTTACATGGTAATGAGAAAAATAGAATAACAACTAAATAATGAATGCTTATGTTGAATATTAAAATTGAATTTAAATATGAAACTAAATAAAATGGAACCTAAATTCCCATAATTTCATAATTTAAAATTAATAAGATAGTTAAGGAAGCCAAGAAGATAAAATCTTATATGTGTTTTTTTTTAATGACACAATACCAAGCACTATTAAAGTTGAGTATAAAAATGTGAGATGTTACAGGATTGCAAAAAATGCATGTTTTGGGGTCTGGGGATATACCTCACAGTGCCTGACTGGCAAGAGTGAGGTCCTAAGTTTGGTTCCTGGTACCCACCCCATACATGCTTTTTCATAGTTAAATGGCCAACCTAAACCTTAATTTTTATGGAGTATTTTAAGGTTAACAAGAATTTACAAGTTTGGATCCTTTGGAAAGAATAAGCACTTAAAAATCTAGCTCCGTGGTCATACTTATAAAATACATATGTCCATATATTTCTATTACTACTGAAATTAAATTAGAAAATGTTTTATTCATTTTCACCAAGATACCGTTTTGTGTGTTGAAAGATACCCTGCAGACTCTTCTTTGAAAATTCTGCATACGTATATTTTATTAGTTGCTGTTACTCACCTCCTTTCACATATCCAGAAGTTTATTCTATACCATCTTTTTCATTTCTGACAGAAATTAAGTACTTTTGAGTAAATCAATCTGTTAAGAGCTCTTTGATGTCCTAGATTCTCTTCATTATTTTTTATTCTTCACTTCATTTGACAGTATTTTTAAAATAGATCTTTCTAAGTCAAAATCACTTATATAGGTTGCCATTTTGATTACATGCCAATTTCTACAATCAAGTCATGGAATTCTAGTCACTAAGATAATCATGACACGTATATGTAGGTCAGAGTCACAGTAGGAAACAAATGGTCACTCAAAAGGGATGATTTTAGTGGAGGAACTATTTTAAAAAGTATAGGATAATTGTAGGATTAAGGAAAATCAAGGAGAGTTAGTAAAATCCTAAGGTCCTGCCATATTCCACTGATTGGGCTAAAGGAGAAAGTTGAGGGAGCAGTTAATGAAAACTAGCAAGATACATAGCTGTAGAATATTCATGAGACAAGATTTTTGGTTACTGAAGGATGAATGTGACAATTGCCAAACTATAAACCAAAAGGCTGACATTTCTATCCCTTTACTTTCCAATACTCTGGCATTATTTTTCATTGCCCTGATTGCACTTGGAAAATGAAAATCAAGAAACCTGGTTATGTAGTCCATAAACAGGAAATGGTGGAGAAGACTGGAAAGTAGATCTACAAGAATTAAAAAAAAGCACAGCACATTATACTAGGCTAATAACCAAGTAAAAGAAAGAAACATAGATTTTTAAAAATTGCCTTGATAAATAATTCAGGCTTCTATGACTCTTACCAAGGACAGTTTGGACCACCTGGCAGAAGGAAAACTTCATTTTATTTTGGCACAGTAATACATACCACTTCTAGGAATCTGTCATTAATTGCAATGGGAAGAGAAGGGAAACAATCCAAATGTGCATCAATAGGAGCTGTTTTGAATGAATTATGTTTCATTCATACAATGGGGTGTTATTTAACTACAGCAGTGAATAAAAAGGACCTCTATATACTTAAGTAAAGTAATTTCTAAGATATCTTAAATACAAAAGACAAGGTACATGTTTACTTTATTTTAAAAATATGATTGTATAGAATGTTATAAACATATTTGCTTACATTTCAAAGTAGTATTAATAGAAGGAGAAACCAAAAACTAATAAAAATGAGAGGAAGAAAGTAAAATGGTAGAAGGACAGGGAGAGAGATAGTTGTAGAGAAGAAAGAATTATAAATTACAAATAAATTGCTTTTTTTCTAGCAATCCATTCTAGCATGGGAAGAGAATTATTGAAAGGATTCACGCAAAAAATTAATTTTTTTTGCTCATGATATTATGGTTACGTTAGTTTTGTAAAAGTGGAAAAATTGTATTTCATTGAGGTCTATTGATAAGAATTATGGTAAATCAGAACAATGCAGTTTTGATATTAAAAAATTTTGAAAGAAATTGTTCATATTTTTATCTGAAAGTTTGAAAAATTTAATATGCTGATCCATATTAGTTGTGCTTTTATAAGAGAGTGCCCTTGCTCAAGGATGTTTCAAATGTGAAAACTGAATCAAACGCTCTTTTTTTCCCTATTACATCCTAGTATTTGTTTGTATATTATTATTATTATATTTCCTTTAAAACTTTTTTGGAAGTACGCATGATTCAAAACTTTTGGAGGTACAGTTTACATTTATATACATTTGGATTCAAAACACAAATGGTTTACAATTTAGAAGCATCAAACTGCAGAAAATCATAGAGTGCTTTTTATGCTTATGCCGATTACATGCGATATGCTTTTCAAGGTGCTAAGTACAAATTCTAGTTAGAAGTAGAGTTTAAGTGGAACAGGGATATAGATAATACTCTTTATTCTTCAGAAGAAATTGGGATATATGTAGAGTATGTTCTTTACAGGAATAAGCAGGAGCAATCCATTACCTTCCCAATGAACAAAAGAAAAAACTCAAGTAAAAGATATATGTTTCGTTTGACTATAACTCATATTCTAAAAAGGAATGAAGTTAAAATTTGAAAAATGTTAACTTGAAAATTGACAAATTACAGTTTTCTCATTTGGTTACAATCCTGAACAGATGGATTTAAGATGTTACTTCTGTGCAGATTAAGTTATTCTGTTACAGGGCGACAGTCTATACCAATGTTTCTCAACTTGCATGTCACAACATTTTATTAAGACAAATTTAATGGACACATGACTAATATATTTAAATGAAATAGAATACCTAGAATAGAAAATATCAGAGTGTATTCCTTTTAGAAAGGGTAATTATTAGATTTGTGAAACTTGCGTTTATTTCACATATATGAATATGGACTGTTTTGGAATATAAAATATTTTTATCACTATGAATCATGTCTAAAACATTTTTAAACAGGGTCCTATTTTACTTACTGGAATCAGTTGTATTATAAATTTTTACCAAATGGTATAGCAAAGTTAAAAATTGTGTTGAAAAGCAATGTCATATATTTGTGTTCTCTTCCCTACACAGTAGTAAAATTTATTCCTAAGTAGGTAAATACATGTAGAAGTTAGGGAATGTTAATGTATTTTATGTTAAAAAATATTTGAAAGGAACAACTCAATATAAGATGAAATGCAAACTTATCTTATTTTCCTATTAGGGTATAGCCATGAGGTACCTAATTCTGGAGTACCCAGTTCCTCTGCAGTCCTTGCATCCTACTTATGTTTTATTTGTTTTTGGTAACAAGAGGGAAAAGAAATGCTTTATTAAAAAGTCTTGAATAATATTGCCTTTTGATCCATAATAAAAACTTAAACATATATATTTACATATGTTATATATATTATATTTATTAGTATTTTTTGATATAGGAAGTAGATGTTTCTTGAAGGTCACAGGTTGGTAGCAGGAACAGAGAGAAGGGTAAAGGGAAAAAGATGGTGAAAGGTAAAATGGACTCACGTGTGAAGAGGAGAAAAGGGCTACATATTAGTATTGCTCTGGTTTTTGTTTAAATGTCCCCCCTACCCCGCCAACCTCAGGTGATCATGGGATGGGCCTTTCGAATGCGGCTGATTCTGGCGTTTGTGATTGGTTTGTTGTCTAGCGCTGGGATTGGCAGTGTGAGTGCTGCACCCTCTCAGGGGCAGAAAGTCAGCACACTATATAAGGGAAGGAAGATGGCATGCTTTTTTCCTTCGCCCTGTCTGCAGTTGTTGCCTTTGGTACCTGCTGCTGCCGCGAACAGTTGCCTCTATGCCTTACCATCCTGCCTTGGAGCCAGCTGATTACAGACTGAAATCTCCTCAAACTGCGAGCTAAAAAAACTTTTCCTTCCCTAAGTTTGAGGATCAGTTATTTTGTCCCAGCAAGGAGAGAAAAGTAACCAACACAAGTATCAATATGTATCTTAGAAAATTTCAGTCTAAAAGATGATGCACTTGATGTTTCTGAGGAGCATCCAATGACTCTTTAATGGGAGTAATGTATAAGATGACAAAATGAAATAATTACATTGAATTTCATCAATATTCTAGTTTCTAATATGTTTTGCTTCTGACTTCTAGTCATTCAGGAGCTGGAGTATATTTCAATGGTAGAGCAGTTGTCTAGCATCCATTATGCCCTGGGTTTGATCTCTAACACCATACACATGTACACACACGCACACACACATACACACACAAACATTAAACTCATTTCTATTTTCTGCTTTTATAACAATTAATCAACTGTTTTTTTTAAAAAAAATTAGGTTGTACAAGTACTTCTGCAAAATTTCACTTCCTTAGTATTTTTTCATTGACTATTAGGTGAAATTGTCTTTTGAGGATAGAAGACTTAATTTATGCAAATAATGCACAAATAACATTTCGTGTAAACTGTATGTTGCTTATTGTAGATCCTTGAAATAAAAATTAAATACCTTATATACAGAGGAAAGCATCTGTCTTGCATATAAATTTTTCCACTTGCAATTATTTCTCATGGAATGCCATCATAAGATACAGTGGAATAGTGAGTGCTCTGAACTTTGAACATGAATGTATGACTTACTCTTTAGTATTTTTCCTAAAAATGTCCCAAAGATTCAAGAAGCATTTCAGTGTGACATTTATTGGAATATATCTTACATGGGTGATAAGATAATATCTAGATATATCAATATAAAACTTGCATTTTTCTGGTTCAGGAAAATTATATAAATCTCATCATTAGTTATTCTATTGCTTAAATCAGTAGAATTTTAAAACTTTACCAATAGTCTCTGTATCCTATCTTTATTTTTATGATTTTCTATCTTTTATACTGTGAATTTATTTCACTATAATTTCTAACACTTTGCTCTGACCTGTCTCAGTGCATCTCAGAAAGACACAGGACCTCAGAGTGGAAAACATGTCCTTTCAGTGTATGTTTTCCTGAAGGCGAGGTGTATGTGAACTGATATTCCTAAATTTTTTGAAATTGTACTTGTAAAGGAGGGAGGCCAAATCTTTATCAGAATTATGTTCTAGAATTAAAAGCATTTAAATTCAAGTTTTACTCATAAACATGAGAATATTTTTAAAATTTATTTGGTATAAAATAGAATATGTATTAGAAAAATGTTCCTCACTTTAGACATCTGACTAAAGTGAGGAACACATTTCATTGGTGTTTTAACACTGATATTCGTTTTACACTTAAAAACAAGTAGGAAAACAGTTAACCATATAACTCCTACTTTGATTACCAGTCCGGTACCTAAATTCCTAAAAACATTTGTAGGAGATTAGCAAATTAACTCAAAAGACTAATTTGAAAATGAGTTATGAATGTGATAGTGGTACAGTGTACTATTTCTTACAGTGTTTTCACTATCTGTAATACTTTATCAAAAGGAAATAGAAAATAATGTAAGATTTTTTTCTTTTAGACTCCCTTGCCTTGACCATCTCAACTTAGAGTACATGGAAACAATTATATATTCTGCTTATCCATGAAAAAGTTCCTGATCATATAAACTAAAATATTCTTGAAGGAATTTCAAATGTCTTTGTTTCATAATTTTCAAAAATTTTAACTGATGCGTCAAAACATAAAACATGTACATTTTAACTGGATATCATGTAATATCTGATACATTTTTACATGGGATTTCAAATACTTACTCTTCTCAATAGCTCAGTTCCTCCATGTATTCTATGAATATTGGAAAATGATGTCACTTTCCAGTTTCTCTCAAAAATAAGGCCTTCCACTCTTTCCCATCTGTTATTCTGCTTCTTCACAGTAAATCTGACTCTTTAATAACTTTCTTGATTTTCTCTCTAAATTTGGTAAAACGAATCCCTTTTTCCAATACTAGTCATTTAGTCCTTAGATCGGTGCCATTTTCTTCTTGGATACTTGGCACAGGGGGAATTTTTCTACACTTGCTTCCTAGCATCTTAGTGCTCTTTTGTATGGGCCCCTTTTAGTCTTCAGATGTGCAAAGGACTGAGTTGAAAAGAAAACCACAACTCTAAGTTTGAAAGTATCTCTGACTACAACATATGTCTTTTTAAATTATTAGTTATTAAATAATCACAAGATGTGTTAAAAAAATCCACTGGGCCCACAGTCTAATAGACTTAAGCTAACATTCCATTAATTATCTGAAGTCTATTGATGAGGCTGTACTGTGGGTGGTAGACCAAAGGGGCATCTTGAGTTTCCTGGGATTAGTGTCAGTTCAAAGCCAATGTCCATAAGCACCACAAAAAATCAGGTTGTATTCTTTTTTCCAATGCACTTGGGTAAAAAGTGGTAAGTACATTTGAGGAAGGCTCTGAAAAAGACTCAATTTTCATGTGTTTTTGGGAAGATACATAGAAAGGGAATAGCTGGATCAAATGGAATTTTGAGTTTTAGGGGTTTTTTGGTAGGTGCCAGGAATCAAACTCATGCTTCCCAGGCAGGTGCTGTGCTGCTGAGATATATCACTGTTAAGTTTTAGTTTTTGAGGAATCTTCATACTGATTTCTATGGTAGTTCTATGAGTTTACATTCTCCCCCTCACCAAATAATAACATTGAAGGGTCCATTTTCTTTCTAGTCTCTCCAGCATTTATTATTATTTGTTTTTTTGATGATAGCCTTTCTTCCTGGGGTAAAATAGAACTTCAGTTTTGTTTTAATTAACATTTTATAGATAATATTTCTTCATGTATTTATTGGCCATTTGTACTTCCAGAAGTGTCTACACATTTCAATTGCCCAGTTTTGACTGGATCTTTCATTTGAGGAGTCTATTTTTTGAATTCTTTATATATTCTAGGTATCAGTCCTTTGTCTGAGGAATAGCTAGAAAATTTTTTTCTTCATTCTATAGGTTGTTTTTTTACTCTTTGGGTTGTTTCTTTTGCTGTACAAAAGCTTTTTAATTTGATGTGATATGACTGTTGATTCTTAGTACTATTTCCTGTGTAACCATGGTTCTGTTCATAAATAGTAGCATTACTTTACAACAATAATGAACTCAATGAGAAAAAATAGGAAAGAATCATTTGCAATAGCACAAAAATTAAATACTTAAGAAAATTAAATAATAAAAAACTTAATAATCATGGTTCTGTCCTTGCCTATGCCTGTGACTTCAAGAGTTTTATATTCCAGTAGATTAAGTGTTCAGTTTTAACACATATATTTGATCCATTTTGATTTTAATGTAGTATGTGTTAAGAGATATGGGTCTGGATTCATTAAACAGGCTGTGTTTCCACTGTGTGTTTTGGCTCCTTTGTCAAGGAACAAATAATTGAGTGTACTTAAGATTGTTTCTGTATTCTCTATTCTGTTCCAGTAAGTGTCTGCTTTTGTCCCAGTACCAAGTTGGTTTTTTCATCACAGTAGATTTTTAATATAATGTCAAATCTGTGATTGTGGTATCTTCTACTTTGCTCTTGTTACCAAGAATTACTTTTACTATTCTTGGTCTCTTCTGTGTCTGTATGAAATTTAGGATTGTTTTATCCAATTCTGTGAAAACTGCTGTTGGTATTTTGATTGAGATTGCATTAAATCTGTATATCAGATTTGGAAGTATGTCCATTTTGACAATATTGGTTCTGCCAATATAGAAACAGGGGACACATTTTCATTTTCTAAAATTTTCCTTTTCATTCTCCTTTTTTTAGAATACTCATTTTACTGTAGATGTCTTTCGCTTCCTTGGTTATGTTAATTCTTAAGTATTTAATTTCTTGTGCTATTGCAAATGATATTTTTTCCTAATTTTTTCTCATTGGGTTCATTATTGTTGTAAAGTAATGCTACTATTTTTTGTGTTACTTTTTTATTCTACTACATTGCTGAATTTGGTTATTAATTCTAGGAAACTTTTGGTGAAATTCTTTGGGTCTCCAACATAGGGGATCATGGTGTCTGCAAATGACAATTTAATCTTTTCCTTTCTATACATACCCATTTTATTTTCCTTGTCTGATTGTTCTTGATAATGTTTTACTGTGTTGAACAAGTGTGGTCATGGTGGATATCCTTGTCTTATTCCTGATTTTAAAAGGAAATCTTTCAGGTTTTCACCATTTAAAAGACATTGGGTATAGTTTTGTCATAATGGCTTTTATCAGCTTGAGATGAGGTCCTTCTATACCTTTTTCCCCCAGTATTTTATCATGAATGGATGTTGTATTTGTCAGAAGCTTTTTCTGTGTCTATTGAGATGATCATTTGAATTTTTCCCTTGCTTCTGTTTATGCGATGGATTTCATTTATTGATTTGCATATGTTAAACCATCTTTGTGTCTCTGAGATGAAGCCTACTTGGTCATGATGTGTATTTTTTCATGATTTGTTATATTCTGTTAGCCAATATTTTGTTAAGGACTTTTGACTCAATATTTACTGGAGATTGGCCTATAGTTCTCTGTTTTAGCTGGATTCTTGTCTTGTTTTAGAATCAGGGTAATGCTAGCTCTAGGAATGACTTTGGGAGCACTCCTTCCATTTCAATTTCATTAAGAGATTGAGGAGTATTGGTTTTAGGCCTTCCATGCAATTCTTGTTGAATTCAACAGTGAACCCATCCAGACCTGTACCCTTTTTAGTTGGTAGGGGTTTTTATTTATTACTTCTTCAATTTCATATCCTATTAATGGATTATTCAGGGTTTATTCTATCTTCTTGGTTCCGTTTTGGTAATTCCTGTGTACCTAGGAATCTATCATATGCATCATATGTATCTAGGAATTCTCCAGCTTCTTGACATACAGGTTTGAGAAATAGTTGCTAATAATATTCTGTATTACTGACAGTGTCCATTGTGATTTCATTTTTCATTTCTAATTGTATTGATTGGGGTGTTTGCTTTTTTGATAAGGGTTTATCTATTTTATTTATTGTTTTGAATAACTGGCTCTTTGATGAATTGGTTCTTTGTATTAGTTTTTTTTTTCTCTGATCCTTGTGTTTTCTTTCCTTGTATTATCTTTAGGTTTGGATTGTTTTTCTAGAACTTTGTAGGTAGGTTGTAGGTACATTGATAGGTTATTTATTTAGGCTTGCTGTGGTTTTGTGATGTGGTCTTTCATAGCTATAAATTTACCTCATACTACTATTTTCTTTTACTTATGTCCCATATATTCTGGAATATTGTATTCACATTATTGTTTAGTTTTAGGAATTGTCATATTTCTTCCTTGACTTAGTGATTATTCAATCCCTGAGAATTTTTTTGGAGTGGTGGTTTGGGGGTCATGACTTTCTTTAGGTGTTCTTTATTATGAAAATGTCTTGTTTTACCATCAATTTTGAAAGATATTTTTGCAGGCTGTATCAGGCTGGATAGTGTTTTCTCTTAGGGCTTGAAGCACTTCACTATAGTATTTTTTGGACTTTAAAGGTTGTGTTGAGAAGTCTGTTGTAATTCTAATAGGTTTACCTTAATATGTAATTTGTTGCTTTTCTCTACCAGCTTTTAAGACTCTGTTCTTGCTTTGGACTTCTGTGACTTGGCCCATTTGCATCATGGAGACTGTGGCCCTTTGGGATTTTATAGCTTCATTTGTTGACAAAAATTTTTCCCATATTTGGGGATGTTTTTGCAATTATTTCAGTAAATATTTTTATGCCATTTGTGCCATCTTCTGATTTTTCACTAATTTCAATTAATGGTTGGTTAATCTTTTTGTCATCTAGTAACCATTGGGTCTTTTTTTCATCTTCTTTTGTTGTTTCTAAGGTATCTCTTATTAACTGGTTACTGGCACCAGCTCTGAGTTTTCTAGCTGTTATACTCTTGTCTCACACTGACTCTCTTACTGCCTATTCTTTTAATAGAATTTTTAACCTGAATTTTATTTCATACTTTTTTTTGGTGACTAATTCTTTTATGTGCTGGTAATTCATGCTTGTATTATTTTACTTAGTTTGGCTAGATTTTTATTAATGTTTTCCATAGATTTGCTGATCATTTCATTACTAGGCCCATTATCTGTTTAGTTATGTCTTTTTTGAGCTTGCCAAATGCCTTATTTACCTGTTTTGCTATCTCCTCTGTAATCATTTTGAATAGGTTGGATATGTGGCTTTTTGGTTTACTCCCTTTCAGTGGCCCACAGATCAACCTTTGAGGAATTGTGAGTGTTTGGAGGCATTTTGTTTCCTTGTTAACTCATGTTTCTATGCTTTGTGTGTTTGTCTTTTGTGCTGAGGCTTCTGGGTTGATTACAATGGCAAGCTTTGATGTTAGTTTGGAAACTTTTCTAGGTAATGTCTGTTTTTCAGTGATGCCCTATGGATGGGACCAAGTATTGGCTTTTGCCTCTGTCCAAGGATCCATCCACCTCTGTTTATCTGAGAGGGGAGTCTACACCATATTTGGCCTAGTACCTGGCTCTCTATCCATTCAGCCCAGACTGAGAACGGGCTGCAGTATTGTTAATGATACAAAAGAAATTCAGATCCTGGCATCCAGGAAAAAAATGATTCATAGCAACAATTCTATCACCTTGGCTGTGATAATAAAATCACCAACAATAGTATCAAGAGAAAAGTGAATATTTGAATAACCTACAAATTAATCATATACCACCCTTAGCCATTGAAAAGAGATACTACTAAACTACTATAATTGTAGTATAATCCCTAATTCAAACCAAACAATGACCTACAACAAATATTTAATAAGTGGAACAACTTTACCTCCACTAACAATAGAACAGTAATAGAATAGAGTTAGTTAGGTATTAGAGATTCAGAACCCTAATAGATACACTATTAAAGGCAGAAGTGATGGGAAACTGGAGGATGGAAAAAGTTAAAACTGGAAAAATCAAATAAGATGAGAAAAAGAAGAGAAAAATGATATAGGGGATCCTAGTAAAGCATAGAATGAAATTAATAATATTCAAAAATAGTCACAGAAAAGAAAAAGAAGAAAAAAGGAAGACTATGCAAAGTATAGAAAATTTAAAAAGATAAGTAAAAAGAAAAAAAGTTAAAAGGAGAAAGAAGAAGGTAAAATGGGAGAGAACTCTATCTCCAAATCCTGATGATCAAAGAGAGAAATAATAAGACATTTAAAGTTAAAAAAGGTTGAGTAAAAAAAAGAAATCTTTTGTGTTTTTGAATAAGTGTTTTCTTCCCAGGATCTGCTGTCTTGGAATTCATTAAATCAGGATTTTCTTCACCTAGCTTTAGGGCCTGTTGGTTTGTGAGGTGCCTTCCTTGTACCATGGCTCCTTGTCCATTCCCCAGACTGGGGTAACCATCCCGGGTGTGGTGACCATCCAAACCAAGGCATATCCTTTCTCTCCCTGAGAAAAACTGTCAGCTCTCTGGTCTGTGCTGGGTGTAGGGCATGGGGGAGTGGTTCAAGCAGACCTTTGGACTGAATGCTAACACAGGCCGGGCCTGGTTTCTCACTGTGGAGGGCTGGGCCTGTGTACTTCCCTCCCTGAGATTACATTCACAGGGAGTTAGTGTCTAATTTGCACATTCTCCATGGCAGTCTCCTGTGTATGTCTCTCACACAGTCATTTTAAAAGGGTGATGCAGGAATCTCTGAGGCTGCTGCCCAGGTCTGTACTTTCTCCCTGGTTTCCTGGCTCTCCAGGTTTACTTTTTCCCTTTAGGATCTCCATCCTCATTTATGATCAGATAAATTCTTTATTCCATACTTCTGTTGCCCCATGCCATAGGAAAAAGCAAAAGGCAGAGAGCTTGGCATTGGTGGATGGTTGCAGCAAGGCAGTGGCTTGCTGTGTAATCTCTTCTATCCCTGGGTGTTAGCCGTTTCCATGACAAGATCAGTCAGTTGATTAGCACCTACTTGTGTTATACAAAGAGAAATAAAATGCAGAACTGGATAGGAATTAGAAAGAGAGCACTGCCATGGTAAGCAGTCCATAGGTACAGAGTTAGTTGGGGACAAATGGCATGGCTCCATCTTGTTCCCAGGGTGTGCAGAGCTATTCATCTGGAGGGCTCTCACTGAAATTTCTGACCTTCAGAGAGAGATAACAATGTTCCTCAAGTGTGCTAGAGTTCCTTTCACAAATTTATTTCTCAAGGTCATGATAAAAATATGAGTATGAAAGTCTTTTGTGATAAATCTAGTCTAAATCTCCATTTCACTAACACTCTGGTCACGGTTGTGGTTGGGGTGGACTAGCAACCTGATTGACTTTGGGATCCACCAGGAGGACTGCTGGAACACACTTCCCAATGTGTCTGGATAGGTCATGGATATTTGGCCTATGTTTCAGACAACCAACCAAACAGTGGAAGTCTTTTCTAATCGCCCAAGGCGTAACATTAAATCTTCAATCTCTGTCAAGTAGTAGATAACAACAAATTCCAACTGAGCCAACTTGATATTTCTTCTGTCATTAATCCACACTCTTACTATCTATTTCCACATATATTCTGTGTGTTGTATCTGAAAATTGGAAAAATCTTGTGATTATTTTGGGGAATAGCTGTACTCTTCTTAGGTCATGTCATACCTCGCCTTTTGGGACCTACTGGGAATTAAATTTCCTTACAGTCATAGAAGCAAGGAGGGTAATAGGTGTTGTTCTTGAGAATCAGTAGCATCTTGAAAAGCAAAACCTGTATCTTTTACCCATTTCTTCACCATAGATTACATCAGCAGTTTGCTTCACTGGGTTTTGATTTTGACATTTTCTATTATGTCCCCCATGTCAAGGTTACTGATGATTTCATAGTCTAGGTCCAAAAACACTGCCAAGTAATTGTGTATCATTTTAAAAAATACATGTAGTTTGACATTGTCTTTTCTGTTACTCTATTGCATTTATGTATCCTTTTGATAAAAACTTTCCCAAGTTAGTAACATTGGCCTTTTTCCTTTTCCTTTATTTTGTTCATGGTCTTAAATGGATAGTGATTTCTTTTTTTTTCTGGATTCTCATGATTCTTTTTTTTTCAGTGTTATATATTATAGTATTTAATCAAAGAAAGAAAAAGAGGATGTTATGTCCCAGTGTTGAATCTACCATAGAGGTTGATGAATAGAAAAAAAAGATTGGGGTCTGCTTCCTTCATCAGCATCCTCTTTAGCTTTCCAAGAGGAAAAACAATTTCACCTGTTTTTAAATAATATACTATAATTAGGTTTACAAATAGCTTCATTCAACTACAATTTATCTTTTTAACTTTCCTGTCTTGGTCAGTATTCATTTTTAAGTGAATTTTTACATAGATATTTACAACAAGATGAAAGTCAGATAAAATATATAAAATATAGTTTATATTTCATCTCATTTAGTATTTTACCTGGTCAAACTGATTATATTAATGCTTTCCTCACTATTTTATTGAATACTAAATTAATGAATGGATTGTTTTGAACATGTGGTACAATGTTAAGAAAATATAGAATTTTCCCATCTATTCTAAATTGTTAAAAATTTCATATGGCAACTGAATGAAGGTTTTAATGCATATGATCATAATTTACTATCAAGTCTGAATAAAATGCATTATACTAAAACAAAATAATGCCATTTGTCTAATAATTGCTTACTAATTGCTTTCAAGGGATTAAATCAATTTTCAATGGCAGTGGAATTATTTTACCTCACCGTAGTTTTAGTGGTGTTAATACTAATGATTTTTATATTTTTTGTATTGTTCAAAATGTGAGCTTGTTAACAAAAGGTCTTTTTCAGGGATAAAGATGCTGATTACTCAAATGACAGGATAGTGTTAGTTTTCTGTTTTTCACCCCACTAACAAATGATGCCGATAGGAATGACTACCATTAATATTATGGAAAATCAAATAATATTCTTTCTTTGAATGTGTGAACAAATTTATTTTATTTATTTTTTTTGTCCTATTTTGTTTTGTTTTTTGAGACAAGGGCTCACTATGTAGTCCAGGATGGCCTCGAACTCATACTGATCCTCCTGCTTCACGAGCGCTGAGATTATAGGCATGTATCACCATGCCAGGCTCAAATTTATTTTTATATCCTGTGTAAATTAACACTTGATAATCAGATAGACTACATACAAATAGATTAAAATGATTAAATTAAACATGTAAATATTATATCATATTAAAGTTTTTTTTGAAATTAAAAGAATATATGTATTTATGTTTAATCTTTTTTATTTCTGTTCTGCAGAGAAATGATGAAGAAGCAGTTGTGGATAGAGGTGGAACTCGTTCTATTCTGAAAACACATTTTGAGAAAGAAGACTTAGAAGGTAAGCTATTTTTCTTGGGACAGCTATTGGTGTTCTTTCCAAAAGTATTTTAAGGAGAATTGTGAAGTTATAGTATAGAGAATTGCTTAAATTAATATCAGTGTAATGGTGATGCATTTTCAGAGAGTAAATACAATTGTTCTGGTGCAGAATGGACTGCCAACATGTACACTGCCATTGGTGAGACACTTTGATTCATTCAGCAAGCCTTTACTGATCCACCATGTATTCCAGGCACTGTGTTGCTATGTCAGTCTTCAGATAGTGTTTGCTTTGAGGGATTATCATCAATTGGAAGATGAAAAGAAAAACTGACAGATCATCATAAGAGGTGGTGGTGTAAGAGGTGAAGATAGCTCAAGAATAGACTCTAACTCAGCCTGTCATTGGAATAGGCTATCGCTGGAAGAGTTAAGAGCAATTGCTATTCTATTTTTCCTCACATTTGTATAAGAGAGGGATAGAGGTAATATTTATATGTGTTTTCTTCAGTAAGAATAAGGGAAGATAAATTCAGTGGAGGAGATAATATGTTGTAGAGGTTAACTGCATAGGCTCTGACACCAGACTGCCCTGGGTTCGTATACCAGTACTGGCCCATAGATGCTGTGACATTTCAGCTGATCCATTAACTTCTCTGCAGTTATGTTTTCTTGACTGTTAAAATAGATAATAATATATACTTTCTAAAGTTTTTATAAAAATTAAGGTGAAAATATTGGGAATAGCATCTGGAATAAGAGTTACAGAACTATTGATACCACAATTTAATGTATATAAAACATTAGCTTATTTATATTTTTAATGAAAAATTTTTACTGGTGGAATTTAATGTATACAGTATTTGTCATAATTTGATTGAAAAGTAAAGCCTTGGTTGTCTTACATACATGTAAGCAGAGAAAGCTGAGAAGTAAGGCCTTTTTCATTTACGCATTGTAATATAACCATTAAATGAGAGTCACTGTACCTAGTCTTTAATTACAATAATTACATAATTGGAAACTTAATATAATATTTGGCAACAATTTTAAGTAACTGTATTTATTCTGTGTCTGACATTTACTTGATACCCAGAAAATACCTAGGTCTAAGAAAGTTACTGGATTAGCCTGCTAATTTGCCATGCCATCCAAAGTTATCACATAAGAAGGGAGAGAAAATATGAAAAGTCAAGACAAGTAATAGACAATATAAAAATGATTTGTCTTTTGGTCTGAAATACTATTATATTATTTTTTCCAATAATATATTCATTTGCCATTCTATAATGTTGTGCCAAATCATTCTTATATTTCCTAAAAACATTCTAAAACAATGAATAAAACAAGAAAGTAGCCATGAAATATGCTCAATTTCAGATAAAAGTCATTTGCAATTAAGTAGTGTGATAGTCTATGCATAGATAGTACATAGTAGATAATAGTAAACTTATAAATGATTATAGCTCAAAATGGAATGATCTTTTGGGATTGAAAAGATATAAAATAAGAGTTACTAAGGCAATTTTAATTGGCATAACTATATGTTTTACATACATTTTTCTTTCCTGTGTATGTATAAGTAGGGAATGCAGGTGACAGTGTTATAATGTTTTAAGTGTAGCTCTACTTTTTGAAGAAGGGGAATGGGCACTCCAAGTCTAAGATCTGGACCCTTTATTTACACATCCAACCCTCACAGCAGGCCTTCCAGAAGATTCCTTTGTTTCAGCTCTAGCCCACACTGACATGGACTTGCAGATGCTATAAAAGAAACACACCCCAGCTCCTTCTGGAGTTTAGTTTAGGAGGACTCCCTCTTGTGTACCAACCCTCTGTATTGCAGCACAGGCTCTGTGAGTAAAGACTTGGTTTGGTGGTCCTGTAATAAAAGGAGATTTTTAATTGGTAGAACACAATTGGATGACTTAGGCTTTGTTCTGTTCACTAATGTCTATAGTGGGTATTTTTAACCCCAGTTGCTAATAACTGTGGCTAAGACATTGATAATTAAAACTAGCCACTAAAAAGGTTATATGACAAGTTAGAATTTTGAAAGAAAATGGGAAAAACCTTATATATATTGACTTTCTAATATTTTTGGATCCCCTACAAACAGTATTTGAGGATGTTATAAAGTGTTCTACTGTGGTGCACATATATGTGTGCTAGACCTATTAGTGATTTGGGTCAATTACCTTGAATTAGAAAACAATATATGAGTGAGGTGAAGTATATCATGATGATCAACTATAAGCAGAGTATAATATGAGTAAATATTTTAAATGAAATAGAGTAGGGAATTGCTTTTGTAGACAAACATTTTTATAAATTTCTTTTAATTATGATGCTAAGTTTGATTTTTTTTTTTGTTTCTCAGGATTTATGTGTGTATTCTTAGCTAATAGAATTACTAGTATCATTTAACATCTTGAATACATCTTGTAGAAATGCCAGGTGGTTAAAAATATCTTCAAAATCTCAGGTGCAATATATTTAGCAGAAAATGATCACCTGCTGAATAACAACAGCTTGGTGCCATAGATTAGTTAACTTGTTCACACATATTACATATCCTGATAAATGGTATGCCAAATGTATAATTTCTCTCCTTCCAACTATATTTCTTTTTTGTTTTACACATATCTTGTGCCACTTTTATCTTTTCCTATTATGTAGAATCAAGTGTATGCAATTTTATTAGATTTTGTTCACCTATTTGTATTTATCATGCTGCCGGTAAACTCAGTAAATTCAGTCAGTAAATATTAGATTTTGTTCACCTCCTACTTTTATTCATCATGCAGTCAGTAAATTCTTTGATTCTATGTCAGTGGTGTCACAATCCTTTTCATTCCCATTGCTGTTGCTCCATTTCTGTGTATGTCTATCCCACAGTTCAGTCTCTTTAACATTTTTGAAGTGTTCTTTCTAAGCCTACTTCTGATTCCTGTGGTAAAATGTAGTGAAGGATATTGAATCCCTATAATTAGACAACTTCACGATTCCAAATAAACCAATTTTTGTTTCTGGTCTCCCATGTCAGTGTGGAATTAGTACTGTCTAAAGTATAAGACTACAAAAGGAGAAATGCATTAATACTCTTATAATTCTTCTACTTATTCTAATATATATTTACATTGTGGGCAGATTTAAACTTAGGACACCTAGTTAAATTTTAATTTTACCTAAACAATGGATTACATTTTAAAATGAAGAATACAAATGGATATTTCCTATGTAGTATTTTTATTTATTGCTTTTTATTTGCTAAATCTGGACACCCTAATAGTGGATGTTAGAATGACCCACCAATATCCCACATTAAAAAAGGAAGCACTTATTTCCTAGTTGATGGTAGGGTTGTTTGCTGATGGCTCCCACCTAAGTTCCTTTCCAGGCATTACCTTCAGCTGAAAGGAGCTGCGAATAGTGTACTAAAGCAGCTTTCTTTGTACCATGCTACAATTGATGCATGATGAATAAAGGAATGTAAAACATTGGAACCCTTGCCTCATTTTGGGACAACTCTGACAGTCTGTCCTTGCTTCAGAGTTCCTTATGGAATATATCAAGACATTTAGTGCAATTGCACCATAATTCAGCTTCTCTCTGTACTATATCTTGCTTCCCATATCTCTTACAAGGTTATTGTTGATACGTCTCTTCAACAAACTTCCTGGATACAAATCTCTCTCTCATAGCGTGTTTCCTGGGGAACTCAATCATCTCATTATCATTTCCTTAGTATGTGAATAGTACCAACAAGCATACAGTAGTTGCTACTTGGCAGCACCCTCACGTTACTGCAGTTATTTAGCCTGTGAGTTAAAGAACTATTGTAGGATGTTAGAGGGCCTTGAAACTACTTACCTTGGCCATCATAGTAAGTGAAAATCATTATTTCATCATATGGACATGTCTGGCTATAAGAGCAAATCATTAAATGCTATACAATGATAGTGGAATATTTTGGACTCAACTAAGCGGTAGCACCAATGGTAGCTTCTGTATCAGTTGTGGAGTTTTTGCCAGGTTAACATGGCTTCAGTTGTTGACCTGAAAATACATTTTTTTTTGTTTTAAAGAGGATAAAACAGAATAAAACCAATCAAAACAAACTAGTGTAAGTAATATAGGATTTCAAAACATTACAAAATCAACAATAGTTACTATAATGCCTTTTGATGTCTTCAAAATAGCTGCAGATAACTTCATACATAGTAAAAATTGAACAGAACAGAATAGAAACAATAAAAACAAGACAATGGATGCAATAAAGGATTTCAAAACAAGCCAATAGTAAATCCAAAATTGCTACAATAGTATATCTTGCTATCTTTGAAATAGTTTCTCCTGTCATTGGATTTAACATAATCAAACAGAACAAAAGAGGATGAAACTCAAACTGACAAAACAATGGAAATGATATAGGACTGCGAAACAAGACCATAGTGACTCAACAATGGCTACAAACCTCAGAAAGAGATCCCTCTCGATGCCACACTGTGTACTGCTGTCCTCTGAACCTATGATCAGACCACTGGCCCTAAACCTGCAATGTTAGTGAAACACCAAAGCACCACAGGCATCCAACTGCATCTCACTTTGATATCTATCATCACAGCCTGTGTTTCTCTGGATAAGCTGATGGCTTAAGGTGGGGGTACTTCTTGTTTACCACCCTGTGTGCTGAAAGTGGCTGGGGTCTAGTGTTTCCAGTCTGGCAGCAGTCCACCCATGGCACTAGTTCCCAGACTCCATAATTTTCTATTACTATGAACAAGGAATAACAGAAGTAGTTAATAGGCCTTGTACAGCAGAATACATTTATGGTTTTGCTCTGGAGCTATGTCAACCCATCTAGCTCCTGTCATAATAGAGTCCCAAAGGATTTTGACTAAGCAGAGGCTCTGCAGAAGGTTACATTGGTTCATTATATTAATTAAATTAATGCAAAAGAAGTGGCAAGTATGTTGAGGGTCTTGGTAAGACAAATTTGCTCCAGAGTCTGTTTCCTAGTGAATCTGATTAAAAAACAACATGAAAGAGAGTGTGATTCTATATTGAGCCTTAAACTCTAGGATAGATGAGTGGGTAGGTGAAGACAATTTTCACATGGATCCAGTAAAGTATATAAATATCTCCCCTCAGTTCTTCTTCAATTTTGTCTTCCTCGCATACTCCTATTTGGTCTAGCATTTCTTAGGATGGATACCTACACTTGAAAAATATTCTGAATATTTTATTTTTCAGACATAATGATTGTTATATCTTCTGTAGGCATAAAGGTACATTAATGAAGCATTCATAAAAATAGTATGTCCTTTTAACTAATTAGATGATCATAATGGGAAGAAAATTCAGTAGTGAATATGACATATTTTCACTGAAATAATCAATTTCAAAGCAAGGCAATATTGTCAAACAACTGTTTTGTTTTATTAAATTAAAAATTTTATAGTTGTAAAATACATAATTACCATCTTAACCATTTTTGGTTGTAAAGTTCAGTAGTGAATAATGTTGCTATGAACAAAGGTATATAAATATCTCTTTAAAATCTTGCTTTTCGTTCTTTTGCATGTAAACCCAAAAGTGGAATTGTTAGATCATATGGTAATTCTATTTTTATTTTTTGAGAAAGTGCCACACTGTTTTCATTAGCAGCCACACTATTTTACATATTCCCTCCAACAATGCACAAAAGTTCTAATTTCTTCACGTCCTTGCCAACATTTGTTATTTTCTGGTATGTCTGTAGCAGTTTTTTCGTTGGATATAAGGTGATAGCTCATTGTGATTTTGCTTTGCATTTCCATGAAATTAATAATGTTTTATTTTTTTATGTGCTTGCTACTCATTTGCATGTCAGTTTTGGAGACATGTCTGTAAAAGTCCTTTGTATGTTTTTATAGGCAAAAGACTATCATAAACATTTAACACTATTAAAGAATTGAAAATATAAGCATTAATATTGTTATTTGTTTTATTTTTTGTTGAGTAGTTTTTCTTTATATATTCTAGATACTAACCCTGTGTAAGATATATGATTTACAAGTTTATTTTTTTATTCTGTAAGTTGTTGATTCACTCTGCTTATTTTGTCCTTTGATTTCACAGAAAGTTTCAATGTAGTTTAATTTATATATTTCATTTCTGTTTTCAGTGCTCTTAGTGTTACGCATAGGAAGTATTTCATAATGCTTTTCCATATGTTTCCTTTGAAAAGTGTTTCTAGTTTAGTATTTTATGCTTAGATTTTGATCCATTTTGACTTCATTTCTGTATATAGTGAAAGGTGCCTACATTCTTACCCATCATAATCCTTTATTTCCTGTCATTACACCTGTTATATCCATATTTCTAACCATCAGTTACTTTTCTTCAAATTGTTAATACATAAAGAACTCACCTGAGCAAAATAGTTATTTCTCATATTTTTATCCAGCATTTATAGCATAATCCCTGCTATTTTTTAAAGGCTGAGAACAGAAGAACCAGTAAAATCTGAATATTACTACAGAATTTCATTAAAACATCTTTTATATTGCCCCATAACAAATCTGTGCTTTCTCATCTCCTCTGTTTGCTGCTGTTTTGCCTCTACACAGATATGGGATGGTCACTGTGTCCATCCTTTAGTGATACCTGATTCCTTCTAAGAGAAGAATTGCCTTCTTTCTGCAGAAATCCCTTTCTGAGTTTATACTTTTTCTTTTATTATTATATGTATTTATATATCTTATTATTTTATCTGTCTTATTTTATTATAAGCTGTTTGAGTGACAAATTTTTATCTTATAAATTTTTGCATTCTTCCCTCATATCCAAACTATATAGATGCTAAAATGTTTTTCATGGAATTTTATATAAATGCATATTAATCATGTAACAAGTTAAATTTATGGAATGTTTAGAAGTATAACTAATGTTTATAAAATATTTTTCCTTTCAATCATTTAACATGTAAATACAAGAGTTTCTAATTATGTTGAACTATACTAAATTAAATCTACTTATGTTTACTTTTATTTATTATTTTTTATATGGGATCTTGCTATATTGCCCAGGTTGGTCTTAGACTGATGGGCAGAAAAGATCTTCTTGTCTCAGTCTCTTAAGTAAGTGGGACTGCAGGTGTATGCCACCATGCCTGGCTAATCTAGTTACATTTGTTTTGTTTTGTTTGTTTGTTTTCTTAGTTACATTTTAATATGATATTAAAGTATTTTAAAAACTACAATGTAAAAGAAAAAAACATATTTTGGCCTGTTAAGTAAGTAAAAATATTTTCTTTGAATTTATTGTTCTTTAGCAGATATTAAAACACCTTTATTGGCTGGGTGTCCTGGTACACACCTGTAATCCCAACATTTAAAAGGCTGAGGTAGGAGGATCATTGTGAGTTCAAGGTCAGCCTGGGCTAGAGTTATTTTAAGACCACCCAGAACTGCATAGGGAAATTCTGTTTTAAAAAAGACAAACAAAACAAAACAAAACAACCTTTTTTTTTTTTTTTTTTTTTGTCTTTTTGAGACAGGGTCTCACTATGTGGTTCAGGTTGGCCTTGGGCTCACTTTATAGCCCAGGCTGGTGTCCAATTTGCAATGTTCCACTTGCCTCAGCCTCCTGAGTGCTGGGATTACAGGAGTGTGCCACCATGCCTGGAACAAACCCTGTATTTTTGAAACAGGGTTTTGCTATATAGCTCAGGCTGGCTTCAAAGCCACAGCAATCCTCCTGCCTCAGCCTTCCAAATGCTGGAATTATAGAGGTATGTGCCACCACACATAGCATTAAAATACTTTTTAAATCAAGGATTTAAGCAAGCAAATTATATCCCTACATATTACTCTTTCTATTTTGGAGATTTTTTTTTTATTAGTGTATTTACTTTTGGGGACTACCTACTTAGACAATCAAAGTCCAAAGATAACATAAGTAGAACACCTAGCACAAAACTACCATACTACACAGTTCTATCAGCGGTACTAGCCTCTTACTTTCCTCTTTTTAGTCACCACATTATTTTTTTTAAAGAAAGAAAGAAAAGAAAATTTAAAAAAACAAAATAGAAAAAACAAGAAAAAAGTAGAATATAGAATTCAAAAAAAATTAACACCATAAAATCGCTAGTTGATACATTACATATTGTCATCTTAACAATAGTTGTTAATATTACAAAATCAAAGCATAAAAATTGGCCAGACACTCATTGACAGTGCAAACTCTTCTGTTCAATGATCTGACAGAAATTTAGTAATATGATCATTTATCTTACACACTATACATGCTGTTATATCCTTTAGGCCACTTTCCTTCCCTTTCATTTTTACAATATCTATTATATCTATTATACTTTTGTATCTATTATACTTTTGTATCTACTATACTTTTTGGATACCATTATTCTGCCAGTTCTTATTATTTTTTACACTAGAGAGACAATGTAATGTTTACTAATGTGAGTCTTGTTTATTTCACTAATGAGGATATTCTCAAATTGCCTCCATTTACCAATAAAGGCCTCACCCATGGCTCAGCATGGTGCAAGCAGATGATAAACTGCAGAACACAACTCCCTCCTAAGGATGGAAAGAGATGGTGGAATACAATAGGATACAAGTCATCTTTCCAGGGCCACCTAAAGAACTGGTTTTAGTTTTACTTGTCCAAGTATACTCACTTTTCATACTATAGATTGTTAGGTTTTTGGCACGATAAGAAAGAAGATATAAAATAAAAAGTAGCTTTTATTCTGAGGATGTGGAGAGAACTCCATGACCATAGGCAGCCTGATATTCTCTGACTGGAATGTGAGATGTGGGGTATACATATAACCTCTGACAGAGGTGGTGCTTAGAGCAGGCATAGAGGATATGCAGGCGGCTGATTGGGACTTTTTTTGTGCCACTGGAAAAGGAAAAAGGAAGCTGTCATAGGGGAAGGAGGAAGTGGCCTCAAGGTAAACAACCTTGATCCCGCCTCTCACCGCCGTAATGTCGTGTAATTTATTTTAGGGCAAAATCCTTTCATAGATGACTTAAACTTCAAAGAACAACAAAAATATTGGGTTGAACCAGAATGAATGTTTGAGATCCCACAGAATCTCTACTTGGGTTGACTGGTGGGAGTCCTCTCTGATAAGTCAGTCTGTGAAGACTTGGAGAGGAAGCTACTTTGTCTGATGCAATGACACCAACATAGAATATGAAAGAAAATGAAGGTATCAGGTAGATCAGACAGTGGAGAATGAATTAATCTTTATAATCACTCAGTGAGATAAGTACTGTTTCTCCATTTCACAAAGAAAGAAACTAAAGCCTAGAAGATTAAATGTATTGCTCACATCCCTTGAGCAGTGATGGTGATATAGGGGAATGAAACTTTTGATCTACCATGTCCATGAGTTTGTGGTCTCTAAAACGGAAGAATGAATTTTAGGAACATCGGAGGTTAAGAGCAGAATGTATTAATCGAGAGAAAGAAAGCTTCTGCTGGAAATAGAAGGGGTCCCGAGAGGGTTGCCAAGGACTCTGTCTTTTCTAGGGACTTTTATAGAGTAAAACCATGGGTTGAAGATGGGGGAAGACTAGGAACTCACAAGGCAGCTGGGCATAAGGTGGGACATTACCATAGTTAGCCAATAAGATCAATAGTTCAGGTAAAATTGATTACATTAGGGACAAATGGGGAAGCGAGTCACATAGAAAGCAGGCATTCTTTCAGAGCAGTGACTCTTTCCTAGGGTGGGTGGGAACTGTTTAGGGTATCAATTCTCAGGATATGGGTGCATTTGCTTGGTCTTTTGTCTTGAGGCCTGGCCCACAGCAGGAAGCATCAGCTTCCCTGGCAGTTGCAGACACTGGCTCCATGGAGGACCCAGCCGATCTCACTGCCTATAATATTTTTTAACTAACTATGCTGCCTGCAACAATGGTATAACAGAGATTTAAACTCAGAAGGAAAATTAGGTCATATTTGCTCACTTTTTCAAGGCTATTTTTAAAAATTGAGACTATTATGAAATAATAAAGAATTTAGCTTTTAGTGAGTATACATGTCACAATAGTTTTCCAAACAGTTTTATAAAAATTTTAGAAGTTTTATAGTTGTCAAAACTATAATAAGTTGTCAAATCTTTAATAAGATTCAGTTCCAAGAATAGGACAACCATTCTCTCATTCAAGAATAGTTTGATTATATCTCTTATTTTAAATTTTCTTCTTTGCTGCACCACAAAATTAATAATCTTATTTTTTTCCATAGTCTGAATGTCATTTCTTTGAAAGAGAAAATCATTTTCTTATGCTATTACTGGTTGACTAACTTGTGTGCAATTTATTGTCAATGGAAGATCAGTGTCAATTGTTGGCTCTATTATAAGTAGTATTTGGTGCATTGGTAGTAACTAATGGAATTAATTATATAGGACTCACTTGAAATTGTACATTTTGCCTATAAAACATGTTGGATATTTGAAGATAAAAATTAAGGAGACAGACTAATAATGTTTTAGCAAAATATAACCAGTTGTAGATTTCATTCCTTTATTGAGCTTCGATACGCATTCATATTTCATAATAAAATATTTTATTTTTCTATGGATGTCCTAGTAGTGGGAACTAATAATATATGTTTTTAATAATACAACTCACTTTATTTCTATATTTCTAAAATTAACCCTGAGCTATACACATGTTCCTTATTTGATTTTAACTTTCACTTCTCTTGTGTATGTGACTCACGTCAATTAATTTTAATGTATAATTTATTTATGATATTTTTATGTGAAATAAGAGATAACTTGATAGTTATCTGCACTCTGTGTTCATAGTAAATTGGATTTCCAGATAAATTTGAAGAAACAAAGGTATTTTTCTACATCTGCTTGTGGTTTGTTAGACTATTTGCAAATGCAGACTTGTGTTAGAGTGGAAAGAGTAGGTTACATGCACATGTGAATATATGGCTAGGAAGCCCTACAAATTTATGCTTTAATAATCTGGGAGTCCTAGTGATACATTTTACATCTTTCCCTTAGAATGCTACTTTTTTAAATAGCTGACTAGAACAAGAACTCATGTCATTAATCTCTCTTTGTAGTTCCTTATAAAGCACAGTAGATGTAAAGTTCTTTTTTACATTAAATATATTCCTATAAATATTAAAAGAGGAATTTTTATTTCAAATAAATATTTCTTTTAATTCTTAAATATTTTCTTGAAAAATAATACTTTTAAGGCAAAAAACAAATGATCAAAGCCTCTCAATATTTATTGCATAGGTTTATATTAATGCTATACTTGGTTTTGAGTTTTCCAGACAATCAACACTTCAGTTTATTATTATGTAGTTATACAGTTTAACAGGTTGGGAGGAGTACTATGAAAGTGACATGGTGAAGATCAATTTAGTCTACTTCTTGATTAAATTCTTAAATTTTTATTTAGCTGTCAATTGTCCCCCCTAAAGTTCCTTGAATGTGTATGATGTATTGTTTCCACAGGTTATCATTTTTTTTACAGGGACCTTTCACATTATGGGCAGGGGTAGTGCTCAGTCAATTAAGACTTTTCAGGGGGACGTCATTCTCAAGTACAAATTAAAGTGCTAATGGAATACTCAGCCCTGCTCTGAAGGTACTGAGCCTAGTTTATGTTTCATTCCCCAAGGAGGTTTTGATAGATGCTCAGGCTATCAATTAACTTTTTTGTTCTAAATACTCTTGGATGCTATTTGACAAAAAATTAAAGTGGCCACTTTGCCCTTAAATACTTACATTTAAAATATTAATTGATTTTTAATTCAGATAATAATGAAGAAATATTAAATGATGATTGAAAATGATACCATTGATTTTTGATAATATAAACCTACAATTTTAGAAATAATTGAATCAGGGAAACCTTAATTTTAGGTCCAGTATCTGGGAATGCTATTCTGGATGTTCTGGTTCATATTTTCTTGCAATGAACTTGTTTGCTCCCCCATTCTTTTTAAAAATTAGTTTTTAATTTGACAGATAAAGCTGTATGCATTTACTGTTCATGACATGATATTTTTAAGTATATATACATTGTGGAATAGCTAAATCTGGCTAATTAGTATATGCTTTACCTCACATAATTACTATTTCTCTAGTAAGAAAAATTGACGTGTACTCTTTGAACATGTTTTAAGTCACAATATACTATGTTATGCAATAAATCTCTTGAATGTATTCTTTTGCCAACCATGCCTGCTCTGGTAATCATCATTCTACTTTCTCATTTTATGTGCTGCTTCCTTTTTTCCTGACTACCTCGGTTTTCCTACTACCTATAGTATATCAGAATTGTTAAAAACACAGTGATAAAAATAGATTCTGTTTTTTAAACTCTCATTTCTACTCCTTAATAAAAATTTAAGTAGCGAAATAATAAAAGTTGCCAAAATTATTGAAATGTGATGATAATAATGTAAAATTCTAATTTTCTACTGATGAAATAAATTTTTGTCTGATATCTGGGACAGTGTCATGGTTTATGTCAGTGGCCCCCAGGCCTCATGAGTTTGCATTGTACATTTGTGATTGGTTCATTGTCTAGGCTAGGGGTGGAGCCTAGCGGTGGAGCCAACATACAATGTAATGGCAGGAAGAAGGCGAGTATCTCTTTTGCCGGTTTCCGCTTGCTGTTTGCAGCAACCATGAACTGCAGCCCTGCCATGCAACCCTGCCTTGGAGCCAACTGAGTATGGATTGCAACCTTCAAAAGCTGTAGGAAATAAACCTTTCCTTTCCCAACTTTGGGCATCAGCTATTTTGTCTCAGCAACGAGTAAAAAGTAACTAAGACAGACAGAAAATATGAATGTTCTTTTTATTGCCCTCAAGTTACCTCAGGCTCATTTCTACTAAAAGTATTACATACTTATTAGGAAGAGGATTTCTAATTTTTAGATAAATTATTTAAATTAATTTCCCTCTTTTCCCTTCCATGGTCCCGTTTTCAGTGATAATAAATCACCATGATTGAATAATATGACAATATAACAAGAACGGATTTCAAGACATCCCAGTAATTAAGCAAAAACTGTATTATCAACACCAATGAAACTAATAATAATGTTGATCATGAGAACAAAGAGTATTTTTAGAGTTGAGACATTATTTAGATGCGAATAACTTATTTCTCTCATATTTCACTAATTTTCCTTTTATGATTTATTAATCTACATTTTAACTCTTTTTCAAATAGTGCTCTTTATTGTAAACTACAATAGCCCTCTGTCTCCAGCTGTTAATTCTCTGTGCTTTAAAATTTTGAGAATGCCTTTGTTTTCAGATGTCTCTTCTCTTTTCTTGACTTCTCTCAAACCATGTCTTCTTTGGTAATTTTTTTCTATTTTATCCAATGGTTTCTCTTCCAAAAGTTTCTGTATTTTCCTGAAATTGAAGTAGTTTCATTATTTTGAAAATTATTAAAAAAATAAATAGAAAAATGAGAGATAGATAAATATAAAAAAAATGTGAACTAAATGAGGCAACAACCTTAAAATCCTGGCACCCAGAAGTGATTACTGTTAATATTCTGAACAAATACTGGTAATAATAAAAGGAGTAATATGAACAGACTACTAATTTAATTATGTGTGAGAAACAGATACATAATTATAGCTAAGTTATATATAAATGGAATTATAGCAAAATAAATTTAATTATTTAAACTACTCTCTTTTCAATTAAAAAAAAGAGCAGTATCTTTCTGTGTTAATAATGTAGACAGCATCCATTTTAGCTGCTGCATCTCATTTCACTGCACACTTTTACATTGCTTTCTTAACCAATCTCTTATTAGTGGACACTTTGATTATTTCTCATTTTTATCTTTTAGAGAAAGCTACTATGAACATTATTCTATATGGAGCTCTGTGTGCTTGATTATCTTTTGATATAAATTTGATTGGAGAATTACCCAATCAAAATATTATGAAGTTAAAATGTTGATATCTTTATACCTTCCTGAATTTTACCCACATGCACCCCTATTAATCTAATGTGAGAGGTTCTATATATTTCTTTAAGCCTTTAAAAACTTTCATTTATTTATTTATTTATTTATTTATTTATTTATTTATTTATTTTCTTTTTCACCTATCTTTTAAATGTTTGTTTCTCTCCACATTTATCTTTGATTTTTAAAAATTCTTGTTCTTCATGCTGTCCCTGTATGACTCCCTTCCTGGAGTGTTATTTTCACCCTTAAGTGCTATAGGGGGCCATATGTGCATAACCAAAACATTCCAGGTGTGCCCTGTAGCCCTTTACACATTGAATACATCTGAGGTAGACACACAGAAGAACTGGATATGTTTGCAGTAGAGGTCTATAGCAGCCAATACAAATATTAGCTGAGGAAAATCCTAAGGAAATACTTAGAATATAACTTCTAACTTAAAATATTTGAAATATTGTCTAAGATGATATACTTTCATATGCTAAGCAGAAACAGAATTCTGTGTAAAAATATAGCATTCTATGTAAGGCAAAAGTAAGCATCATTAAATTGTTAAAATTGTCCAATAATGTAAGAGGTTACTTAGCAATGTTTATTTTAGAGCTCTTGAGTTTATTTTTTTAGCCCCAGTTTATTTCATGTTAAATTGAGAGGTTTCAATCAGATGATTTCAAAGGCATTTCCTAACTAAATTCTGTGAGCTCTCTCTCTTTCCCTCTCTCTTTCTCTCTTTTTTTCTCTCTTTCCCTGTGTGTGTGTGTATAATTTTTTTTTAAAAAAAATTAGTGTTTAGGACATTGAAAGAGCTATGTCACTGTGGGATTCCCCTGTTGCCATAAGGAATATCCATTTTAATCTTGGGATTCTTTTTTGGATAAATTCAATGATCTTTAAATGAACTTTCACAATGTGCTTTAGTATATGAATAATAATTCCTTGTTAACTTCGATGTTTCAATGCTTTGAAACCTTTTATTTCATTCATACACTGACAACAGTTTGTTTTAAATTTGAAAAAACATTTCTTTACCTGTATATAGAGAAGAATGGATTAAAAATGTTTTACAAGTGGATTTTACTTCATAAAGTTCACAGAAACAGGTTTTATACATTTCTTGAGGAGGAAGGCAATTTCAATTAGAGTAGTTGTGGAAAAATACAATCAAATTTGAGGTTTTTATAGATGGGTATATCTGATATCATCACCTTGAGATAAAATTGTCTTAATTTGGTTAACATTAAAAATATAATAACTCAAGGCACTAACACCCGAATATTCTGGAAGAGTGATATTTTTCCTGGAATTTTTCTCCCCAAAATCTCTTAGACTAAATCTAAAGGATTGAATCAGTTTTTAAAATCCATAACCTATTCCATAAGGATGAGTGGAAATTCAGATATATTTATTGAGTCATCCATTTATTCTTTCATCTTTCTATTGGATGCCAGTTGTTAAGAGAATAAAACAGATGAAAATCTGGAGTGTATGTACTACATACTAGCCTGAAGTTTTATCTAAAGAAATATTTACTTGGCAAATATAAGGTTGTGAGTTTGATCACTGGCACCAAGTAAAAAAATGAAAAGAAAAAAGAAATGTTTAATGCAGAACAACCCAAACACTTTGTCTATGTCTTATACCATTAAGTAGAAGTTTGCACCCAGGGAAGTTGGAATGGTACAAGTTGCCAACAGAGTTAAGTGATATAATGCCTCATTTGCTAAGGCTGTTGATTCTTCTGTGGTTTATCTGTATAGTGTTGTCCAATCAGGCAAATCGCCTCCTCCCCTAGGTACAAATAAAATCTGTCTTGAGCCTTAGGTGTTATAAATACTAAAGTGATTTATTCCCCTTATCATTACTATTATAGAGATGTGTGGGTAAGAATCAACATAAAATCCACCCTCTTAGAATATTTAAGTATACATACTTAAATATTATAGGCATGATTCTGCTTCATAAGTCCCCAGAACTTATTTATTGGCAAGTTGTTTTTAACTTTAATTTTCTTATATATAAATTGGGGGAAAGAGTGAAGAGTTTACAAGAATTCTTGAAGATTAAAAAAGAAGATATTGACAAAATACTTCACACAGTAGATGGTGCATTGTAGGTTCTTCTTAATGGCAAGTTTTTCTTAGCTTTGAACTCTTACAATAGTAAGTAAACTTTAAGTTTCAATGACTTGCCTCTTATTTATATACCACATTGAATTTTTAATATTAGTTAAGTAAAAATGGCATTTGTTATGTCCTATCTTCTTAAGCTAAGTTTGTTTACTTAAAACTAGTTTATAAAATATCCCTTAAACTTCTCATGTTGCTTTTGCCATGCATTTATGTTACAGAATAGGAGGGAAACTGCAGAATTGGAGAGTTGACAGACAAAGAATAGAACATTTATATACAGAGAACATTTACAGAACAATGCTAACTCTGGTCAACATATTACATCTATTTGATTGAGAATAAAATTAATTATTGGGACCTAGGATCTTACATAAATCAAATGATAATAATCTACTAAAAGGCAATCTTCAGTGTTTTAGGGGTGCAATATTTTGCTAACACAATCAAGTAAGCTAGTTAAAAGAAAAATGTTTGAATTTTCTCCTGCTACCAGCCTAGAATGCTCTCTCTGGATCTTTGTCTTTATTGACTATATTAATTATTGTTGCCATAGGCTGTGCACTAATTCTGTACACTGTTGATCCACTCTTGCACTGTGGCACTTAGAAGAAAGTTCAGCTGTGCCATTAACTGATTGTGTATGTCTGACAGATAATTATCAAAGAGGTTCTGAATGTAGGTTGATCATTGCCACAGATGTAGGCTTGGAAATTTAGTTAAAGACACCTATTTAGGTTACTAAACAGGGTTAAAGACATAGCTCAAGTATTTTAGTTAAAACATAAGAGCTTACTTATAAGTATGTCTAATTGAGCTTCCATATGAAACTATAGCTTTCCAGATGTCAGCAAATGTAGTCAAAGAGCTAATGTCTTCACCCAAACTAAGTGAGTTGACTGTGAAAGTGGCCATGTCAAGTATACTTAAATTATTGGCCAATACAAGTATAAATCTGGGAAGAACCCAAGACACATGATTAAATCTTCATGCAATAAGTTTGACAAGCATTTAATGATATGACTGGAGAAACACGAGACCCAAAACTTTATGCAGCAATTTGAGTGCCTAAGTGTAGAATGTGGTGCAAGATTAGGTGATGAAACTTCATCTTTCTACATTAGTTTATTTAAATGAAGACTTAAGATATTGAGGAATACTTTGCTTAGAAAATACATTTATTCAACAATAGCAATATTTTCAACAATTCTACTGATTTTTATGGTGGTAAAATCTGAGGAGATTAGACATTTTACGTAATAAAGTATACTAGAGGATACACACACACACTCACTGGTATGCCCAACAACTTCTTTAATATTTTCTTCAACACCTGTATAGTTCCATGATTTAAGAAAGCCTCAAGATGTTCCTTTTCAGAAGTAGTAGCTTGATGAAACCAATCCAACATATCTCCCAAAACTACATTACTGGGTCATATAAATATTCTTCAGTGGGTCTAGGTTTACCCTTTAGACGCCCTCTTGTAACAGTGCCCATAAAGTAATGAACAGTTGTACTTGTAGCTTTTCCAAATTCACCCAAGGTATATTAATATAAGACACATCTATAGAGGAAGATTTCCATTGCCTGAGTTAATAGTGGAGATATGACAATTGATTCTTTTGTCAAGATTCTACATTCACTTTGCGAGTCTTTCACAACCCACTTCTTAAAGCAAGGCAAATCTGCTGTTTGTTGATTTGTATGGAAGAGAATTTTGAGATCATCATGAATTTGTTCTACTCTTTCCAGTATCATAGCAACATTTTCAGTAATAGATCCTGAATTTGCATAAGAAGCCATCTACAACTTTTGTTATTATTTCTAACATTTCAGTTTCAACTTGAAGCTTAGTGATTTTTACAATTAAATTTGAGGCTGTTTCTTTTCTACATGTTGGTGACTTGTTTATTTTAACAAGTGTGCATTGCTTTAACATTTTCATTTAGGCTTTCAAGTTCTTCCTTCACTTCCTTAAAAATGCTTATTGATGGTTAAATTTCTGCAATAAATGTCTCCAGGTAAATGTTTTCTTTAAGGCTGTAAATTATTTTCAACAAAAGTTGGAAAGTGTCCAGAAGCTTTCAACATCTTGCTGCTGTCCAACAATGACCCTAGAGCATCTTATGCAGCTTTTAGGATAGCTGGTTGTTTGTCTGTGCAAAGGTCCTGTCTGTCCACATTTGAGGCCATTGACGACCCTGGATGCTGGCACTGCAGCCACGTCACTATTGCTTCAGCCATGATAGCAGCATGCAGCACACTCCCCGTGGCTGCACTGCCACCTTTGCCCAAGACAGGGTCCATACTAAGTGCAAATATTGTGTTTTTCTTTGCCTAGAAATCTGACTCAGGTTCTTACACGTAGTTTGTTATTCCTAGCAATGTTGTTTACAATATAGGATCTATACATTTTATTCTTCATTCTTGTTAATTTGACCTCTTTTGAGATATGTGTTACTAGCTGACATTTTCAAATTGTTTTTTAATCAGAATCATTTTTCTGTTTGATATTGTATTTTATATCCATCCTTCACAATTTCTTAGTTTTTTCTTACACAAATAATTTTTAGTTTTTTCCTTTTTAAAATTTATTTTTAAAAGCAAAACAGAAAAAGGATAGAAATGATACAGAATTTCAAAAAATAGTAGGAGATTATCACTAGTTAATATATTGCATATTGTTATAAGTAGTCGTTCAGGTTACAAGATCAGGTATAAAAAATCATCAAACAAGCAATTAGAGCACAAACTTCTTTTTGATGAACTAACAGAGATTAGTAGTATAGTTATCTATCTTGCGTACGTATACATACATACATACATACATACATACATATATATGTATACCTACATACATATGATGCTTTTTTTTTCCTTTCCTCTATCCCCATTGTTCTTTCTTTTTGAGCACTTTCTTTCCCTTTCATTATTGCAATGTCTATTGTACATTTTAGATCTCATTACTCTTTCAGTTTTTTTACACTATGGATATAATATGATATTTATGAATGTGAGATTGATTTATTTCACTTATGAGTATGGTCTCAAGTTGCCTCCATTTACCTATAAAAGCCTCAAGGTTATCCTTTTTGTATAACTGAGTAATATTCCATTTTATAACAATACATCTATTTTATCCATTCTGTGGTTGATGGGCATTTGGGTTGTTTCTAAGATTTAGCTATCACAAATTGGGCTGCTATAAACATGGGTATACATATATGACTGTGGCATTTTCAATTTTTTCTGGGAAAATACCAAGAAGGGAAATACTGGATTGAATGGGACTTCCAATCCTAAGTTTTTTGAGGAATCTCCATACTGATGGCCACAATGGTTGCACCAGTGTACACTCCCGCCAATGGTGGAGCAGTGTTCCTTTTTCCCCACAGCCTCACCATTTGTTATTGGTTGATTTCTTGACAACAGCCATTCTTTCTGGAGTGAGATGAAATCTCAATGTTGTTTTTATTTGCATTTCTCAAGTGACCAGTGATGTTGAACATTTCTTCATGTACTTTTTGCCATTTTTATTTCTTCATCTGAGATGTGTGTGTTCATCTCAGATGCCCTTTTTTGGATTGGATCTTTGAATTTGGGGGGCCTGATGATTTTCAATTCTTTACATGTTATAGATATAAATGTTTTGTCTGAGGCATAGCTGGCTAAAACTTTTTAATAAGATGAGATTCCAGTTGTTGATTCTTTGAGATCCCAGATTATACAAAGTGACTTTGTTGTTTGTGTACAGGAATGTTACTGGTTTTTGAGTGCTGACTTTGTATCAAGGTACACTGCTGATTTTGCTTATTGCTCCAGAAATATTTTGGTGGAGTTTTTAGAGTCTTCTATGTAGAGTATCATGTCATCTACAAATAATGATAATTTAACTTCTTCCTTTCCTATATTTTTCCTTTTATTTCTCTCTTTTATCTAATTTCTCTGTCTAATGTTACCAGAACTATATGAAATCAGAGTGATGATAGTGGACATCCTTGTCTTGCTCCTGATTTTAGAGTGAAAGCTTTCAGTTTTTGTCCATTTAGTATGCTGGCTGTTGATGGCTTTTATCAGATTGAGGTCGATACCATTTATTCTGAGTTTCTGTGTGGTTTTTATTATGAACAAGTGTTGGATTTTATCAAAAGCTATTTCTTCATCTATTGAGATGATCATGTGATTTTTGTCTTTGGCAATGAGGTGTATTACAATTATTGATTTGTATATGTTAAACCATCCCTGAATTCTTGGGTAAATCTCAGTCAGGATGTGTAATCTTCTTGAGGATTTTCTGCATTCTATTTGCCAATATTTTATTGAGAAATTTTGCATTGATGTTCATTAGGGAGATTGGCCTATAGATTTCCTTTTAGGTTGGGTTTTTCTCTGGTTTTGGTATCAGAGTAATACTTGCCTCCAGGAATGAGTTAAGAAGAATTGCTTCTCTTTCAGTTTCATTGGAGAGTTTGAAAAGTATTGGTGTTAAATCTTTTCTAAATTTCTTATAAAATTTAGCTGTAAATCCATCAGGACTTGGGCTTTTCTTGTGGGTAAGTTTTTAATCGCATTTTCAATTTCAGTAGCTGATATTGTGTTACTCAAAATTGTTATATCTTCTTGATTCAGCTTTGATAATTCATACATTTCTAGAAATCTGTCCATTTCCTCTGTATGTTCCACCTTATGTCAGTAAAGATTTTCAAAGCAGGTATTCATGATCTTCTGAATTTCCATGGGATCTGTAGTAATTTCACCCTTTTTATTTCTCATTGCATGAATCTGAGTTTTTTTTTTTCATTTTCTTGATAAGGGTGGCTAGGGGCTTATCAATTTTATTTATTCTTTCAAAAAACGAACACTTCATTCATTCTTGGTATTGTTTTCTTAGTCTCAATTGCATTAATTTCTGCTCTGATCTTTATAATTTCCTCTCTTCTATAAACTTTGGGCTTAAATTGCTCCTCTTTTCTGAAAGCTTGAGGTTAGCATTAGGTTTTTTCTTTGTGCTTGTCCTGTTTTCCTGATGTTACAATTCATTGCTACATATTTCTCTTTTAGGAATGCTTTCATTGCATCCTACAGGTTTTGCTATGTTGTATCTGTGTTTTTATTGAATTATAGGTATTGTTGAACTTTTTCTTTAATTTCATTTGTAAATCGTTCATTGTTCAAGAGGTTGTTATTTAATTTCCATTTGCTTATGTTTGTTTTGCAAGTTTTTTTGCCATTAACTTTCAATTCCAGTGCACTATCGTCAGATAATATGCATGGGATAATTTCAATCCATTTGCATTTACTTAAGAATGTTCTATGGGCTAATATGTTGTTTATTTTAGCGAATGTCCCATTCCCAGTTGAGAAGAATGTATATTCTGATGTTGTTGGATGGAATAGTCTGTAAATGTCTATTAAGTCCATTTGTTCACAAGTTTGATTCGATTCTGTTATTTCCTTGCTGACTTTTTGCTAGCTGATCTATCACTTTGTAACAATGGAGTGTTAAGGTCCCCCATCACAATTGTGTTGTTGTGTATTTGTTTTTTCATGTCTATTAGTATTTGTCTCCTACAGTTGGGTGGTCTTGTATTTGGTGCATATATATTTATGATTGTTAGCTTTTCCTCTTGAATTTTTCCACTAACAAGTATATAGTGATCTTCTTTATCTCTTTCGGTTTGAAGTTCACATTGTCTGCAAACAGAATAGTTACCCCTGCTTTTTTCTGGGTTCCTGTCCATAGAATACTGTTTTCCATCTTTTGACTTTTAGTCTATGAGTTTCCCTTTGAGTCAGATGTGTTTCTTGTATACAGTGTATTGTTAGATCCTGTTTCTTGATCCATTTTGTCAACCTATTTCTTTTAATTGGTGAATGGAGGCCATTTACATTGATGGATATAACTGATAATTACTGGCTCAATTTTTGTTTTCCTGTTTTTGGTTTCCTGCTTTCCCCC
>PVLA01008311.1:0-90445 GCA_004027455.1 Hydrochoerus hydrochaeris
AGCCTCTTGCTTTCTTAGGATGCTACTCTAGGTTCTCAGCTACAGCCTTTCTTTCACCGCATGAACTGGCAGTATCAGGGATGGGGTCCTAACCAAATCTTCAGTTCACCTCTGATCCCAGCCACAGCCCTACACCTACCTGCACCCTATCCTGCCAGAATATCCACTTCCCCTTGCTTCAGTGTCCTGGACATTTTCATCCCTGAACTGAGTCCCAGAGCCATTTTTTTGTGGTCTGGCAACTCTGCTTTACATTTTGTGGTAAGAACTTCTTATGTTTTTGGGAGGTATGTAGGATCTGTAAGTCTTGATAGAAGGGATTAAGACCTTAAACTGCTGTCTTCTTGAATCCTGTGGTCCCTTGGACTTTATTGCTGACTTGTGCTTCTCTACAGTCTGAGCATCTTGCACATGAACCAATCTTGTGTACCCAGGGATACTTGTAGACATTCTGTACTACTGGCTACAACTGAATTGGTAGAATTGCTGACTGTGGCTTCCCAGAAAAAGAAGTTAGAGGTTTGTGTATGTACATTTTCCTGGACTTCAACAGTCTGATGTGAAGTGTGATGGTGCACACCTGCAATCCCAGCACTCACCAGGATGAAGTAGGAGCATTAACTTGAGTTCAGTGCAAGCCTGCATTACATACTAGTATCAATGGCAACCTGAACTACATAGTGAGATCCTGTCTCAAAGAAAAAAGTCTGATAAGGGCCCCAAAACAGCACTGCAATAGGGGACTGTGTAATATTTTTTGAAGTTATTTTCTCTGTAAGCCTGCATATCATAAAATGCCATAAAAATCCAACTGAAATCAAGAAACACACTTAAATACACTAAGGAGAAACACAGAGGTTCTAAAAACATGCCTACAAATTTTAGCTTTGTCCTCATGTCTACCATTTCCCATGAAATGCAACAATGCTCTTCTATTAATCTCAACCTATTCTAACTGTTTTTGCTCTAAGTTAAGGTTTCCACACAACACCAGCAGTTTCCAATTGACCTGCGTCCTTTTCTTTGATTTTTCTCTTTAGAAGATTGTGGAGGGGAACCAGCTGGGCCTTCTCTCTGATACAGGACTCACTGCAACAGAGGAGTGGTTCAAACCTGTGGACCCAGTGTGATCGTGATGGCTGAAAACTCCAGAGTCCTCTGCAGAAAGACACAGTAGTGCAGGGAAGCAGCAGAAATGAGGGACTGCACTTCATGATGCTGTTGGTCCTGGGATTCTGTGACTGAGATTGAATAAGAGTCACAGAAAATACTGTGGCACAGTAGGAAAGAACCAGGGACTGGGCATAACAAGCAACAACTTCGTGTCTCCAACATACAAAAGAGGTAAGATCTTCCTACTGACTCAAACCCCAAAACAGCCACACTGAAAGATACCTCAGAGAAGTAGTTATCACCTAGGAACCCTAAATACTAGCAATAAAGCAACCCACCATAGGCAATTTACAAACCTCGCCTCAGGAATTAAACAAAAGAAATAAATAGAAGACTGAGGAGGGGGAGGAAACAGCAAATAGAAATGGAAGAAAGACACAAGTTTTAAATCACAGGCAAGTGACAGGTAGGCAGGATGCAGAAGACTGGTTATACCACTTTATCCACACCTACTTTTTTCCCTCCTCTTTATAATCTTATCAACATTCATGTGCAGACAGATGGATGAATAATCTCAGTTTATTATTTTCCTCTCTTTATTCTATTCATTGAATTTTTTTATTTTAAAGAGGGTAAAATTAAACACAAGAAAGCAGAACAAAATGGAACACAAAAAAGCAACGTAAGACACATAAATTTCAAAGCAAGACCATCAGAGATCTTCACTATCTATCATATTGTTTCTTGCTTTTTTCCAAATAGTTGTCCATATCTTCACATATAGAGAATTCACATGAAAGAACATAATATAGAAATTATCTGAGCAGGATGAGGAAGACATTTTAGGTCTTCAAGACCAGACAATAGGGAAGTCAACAATGGATGTCATAGTGTCTCTCATTCTCTTCTAAATAGCTGTCCATACCTTCAGGTATGTTGAAATTAAACAAACCAAAACAGGCTAAAATCACTCTGAACAAAGAATGGTAGCATTATTGGTATTCTTTGATTTCCTATTAACTTAATCTGAAGCCCTGTATAACTTACACTGTTTTACCATGACTGATCTTAATTAAATCTGGTTTGTTAGATTGCTGTTTTGTTTTGGCAGATTTTATTCAAAGCTGGTATGACTGATAATATCAAGTCTGAGAATATAGGCAACTACACTGAAGATGACAAGATTCACTAGGATACCCACTCTGGTTTGATAATTACCTGCTTTTGTAGTTTTATACTGTCCAATGTTTTGTTTTTATTAATATTGTTATGTACTGCTATATTCAATTACACTGCTGTATTCAATTTGCCCGATAATATAGACAATTTTATTGAAGATAACAAGAGACAACACAGTACCCATTGTAGATCACCTTGTACTGTGGTTTTATGCCTTTTTATTTCATGTTTTTATAGGAATTTGTTTTGTTTTGTCTTTCTAGGTTTTGTTTTTCCCTCTAATACAGAAAGGATAGAAATACGTGCAGAGACTCATGCATATGTAGAAACTATAAACAGTTTATGAGAACTGATTATATAACACATGAAGAAATGAAGAACTACTTTGAAGAAAAAGAGACACTACACTACCCAGTACTAATTACATGGCATCATGATGTGACATTCACTGATATTTTTAACTAATAAAAAAAGCATTCCAAGTCTAATATATAGATATACAGCACCTCGAAATCATTTCTGAATATATTTCTTGTTGTGGCTAGGCAAAGAAGCTACTCCAGTCAGTTTTTCTCATGTTAGAGCTACCACTTGAATTTTGTAAGGTAAACAAAAGACCTGATTCTCAAACAAATACTTAGACATCCATGACCACTTCCCCTGCATTCCTTGTGGCAGAAATCCTGGGAAGACATCACTATATTTGATTTTAGTGTCCCAAAGTCTATGATGCTGTCCCTTCTGTCTTTTTCTTTAATGCCCTATCTGATCATTTTTACTTGGAAAGCTACAATTAATCCTCATCCTTATATAACTCTTCCTCTAACAGTTCACTTTATACGGTCTGGTAGGTGGCCATATTTTCCTCGATACAGTCACATCACTGTTGGATGATGTGTTAGTGTGATTAGTTTTTCAAATCTACGCAGTCACCTCAGTATCAGGATAGTGTCTGATATAGTGTAGGTTAATATGTATTGAGAAGATGCAAGGAAATGTATAGCATGTGACTTTCAATATAAGATTTTTATGATTATATTTCTTGAAAGCCCCAGGTCTCTGATGACCTGCATTGTAGCATAAATAAAAGATAGGATGAATACAAAGGAAAGCTAAAGAATTTGGGGAAAAATCAACTTCTATTCTCAATACCTGCTAAATTATCCATCCAACTGTCAAGTCAGCCTTCCTAAAGATCAAGCTAAGTGGATGTTGTGATGTGCACCCCACACACATCTTTCCTTCCTCCTCAATTTCTTTTTCTAATACTATCAAATGGATTCAGGGGTCAAAAGGCCAGCATCCTCCCTCATATTGCTAGAATTGTTAAAAGAATAAGAATCATTTTTCTTACTTAAAGTTTCAATATGAATCCAAGGTAATGTAATGGCTTTGGCTTTTTAAAAAAATTAACATTTTTATTATTCATTTTATTATTTATCCTAAGCACAATGACAGCCATGAAACCATATTTCCCAATGTTTTCCTTTTTTTCTTGCTTCTTATAGTGTAAATATATGATCAGGACCTTCAAATATGCAAATCATGTTTGTTCTGTTCTTACTGATTAACCTTCAGATCTATATCACCCCAGCCATTGACACAATCCAGAATTCTTCCTGTCTCCACCAGAATAGCAGTCCTTACAGCAAGGAGGTGAGGATGGTTGAAGTGTAAAAGAGATCAAGTGGACCAAGGGCCCAAAGTTTCCTCTTGAAGGAGGGTATCAAAGAGGAGAAGATGGCAAAGGCATTTTTATGAATAAATTCCTAAAAACTAAACTGCTATTTCAAGTAGATTTTAAGAAAACCTTTACATTGAACCAATTCCCCATGTGTCTGTTTATGATGAAGACAAGGATGTGTTGAAAGAAATATCCAAAGATATCTATGGGACTTATTCTCCTGAATGCCTTGTGTAAGGTAAATTCTTAACAATGAGCAATACCTAAGATGCCAGATTCCTGTTTAGCTGTTGGCTCATCGTAATTCAATAAAAGAATTAAGAAATTGAAAAACCAGAGAGGAAACTTAGGTATATAATAGAAAAAAACATTCAAAAGATTTCTATTATTCACTCTGCAGTGTCCTAAAACAAGTCAAAGCTAGACTGAACTTCTTAGAAGAGCTTCCACTGACAAACCATCTGGTTCTACACAATAAAGACCAAACAGAATGCAGCTCTGGAACTCCACCTTAGGAAGTGGCTTCATCTTGGTGGGGATCCTGAATGACAGTGGGTCACCTGAACTTCTTGGTGCCACACTCACAGTCCTGTACATGTTGGCCCTGGTCAGCAATGGCGTGCTGCTCCTGGTCATCACAGTGGATGTCCGTCTCCATGTGCCCATGTACTTCTTGCTGAGGCAGCTCTCTCTCATGGATCTTCTGTTCACATCGGTTATTACACCCAAGGCCCTCATGGATTTTCTGCAAAGAGAAAACACCATTTCTTTTGGAGGCTGTGCCTTTCAGATGTTCCTGGCACTGACACTGGGTGGTGCTGAGGACCTCCTACTGGCCTTCATGGCTTATGACAGGTATGTGGCCATTTGTCATCCTCTCAACTACATGGTCTTCATGAGGCCTAGAGTCTGCTATTTCATGGTGGCCTCATCCTGGATCCTGGCAACCTTGAATGCTTTAGGACATACAGTGTACACCATGCACTATCCCCTCTGCATGTCCCAGGAAATCAGACACCTGCTGTGTGAGATTTTACCCTTGCTGAAGCTGGCCTGTGCAGACACCTCCAGATATGAGCTCATGGTCTATGTGACAGGTGTGACTTTCCTGATTCCCCCTCTCATTGTCATTGTTGCTTCTTACACATTGATTCTGTTCACTGTGCTCCACATGCCCTCAAAGGAGGGCAGGAAGAAAGCTCTTGTCACCTGCTCCTCTCATCTGACTGTGGTAGGGATGTTTTATGGGGCAGCCACATTCATGTATGTCCTACCTAGTTCCTTTCACAATCCCCAACAGGACAACATCACCTCTGCTTTCTACACAATTGTCACCCCAGCCCTGAACCCCATCATTTACAGCCTGAGAAATAAGGAGGTCCTAGGGGCTTTGAGAAGGGTCTTGGTAAAATATGCGGTGCCAACACACTCCATCCTTTAAGGAGAGCTCACAGTTCACCTCTCAAAATCCTTCTCAAATGAGATAGCTGTACTCATTCATTCTTTAATATATTCTGTCTGAGTTATCACATGTACTTTTCACTAATTAGTGGGTTTTCTTCTCTGTTGGAGATTTCTTTGGTCATGCAAAAACCTTTTAATAAGATGAGACTTCAGTTGTTGATTCTGGGAATTATTTCCCATGCAGTTTGAATTTTGTTCATGAATTCTGTATGTCTTCAAGGTTTACTTACTTTGTCTTCCCACAGATTTAGATTCTGTTTTAATATTTAGATATTTGATCCATTTTGATTTTAGTGTAATGCATGGTGATAGACATGGATCCAGTTTTAGTTTTTGGCATGTGGAGAGCCAGTTTTTCCAGCAACACTTATTAAAGAGGCTGTGTTTCTTCCATTGAGCTTGTTTGGCCCCTTTGTCTAAGACAATGTGGCTGAGTGTGTTTGTAGTTGTGGCTGTATCTTATAATCTATCCCATTCCTCTTCAGGTGTTTTTTTTTTTTCCCAGTAACATGTTGATTTTATCCCAGTAGCTTTGTAGTATAGTTTCTGAATTATTGAATACAATAAATATATGAAAAATTTTCAATATCACTGGCCAAAATGAAAATTAAAATAGCACTCAGGTTCCATTTCAATTCATAAAGGATGGCTACCATCAAGATGTCAACCAACAACAATTATCTGGCCAGGTTGTGGGGCTGGTGGAACCAAAACTGATATAACCACTCTGGAAATTAGTATGGAGATTTATCAAAAAACTAAAAGTAAAAATTCCATTTGACCTGGCAATTACCCTAGCAGGTTAAAACAAAAACAACTTACCACAGTGAATACTTCTGATTTATTTTTGTTCAAAAAAGTCCTTTCTTTTATTTGTGATATGCCACAATTGCTTACTTGACAGATCTCAGATAACCATTTATTAATTTACTCCTTCCATAGTAAGTTAATTGCAGTTTTAAAATCATTCTCAACTGAAATGTTTTCAAACAAATAATTTCATAAAGAGAAGTTTTGTAAACACAATAAGACACAAAAATCTTAATAAGGAGGGATGGGAATGGGAACTGCCCCAATAGGATGTTTTGGGAGAACTCTGAAGGCTGGAAATTGCATCGAGCATAAAATGACAATGGTAATTATGAGCCAGTTGTGCCCAAAGTGATTGTAGAACATCCCAGCATAGACCATAGTGAGGGTTAAAGATTTTACATGGGACAAACTGTTCTTGAGTTCAGGAAGAGAAAGAATGTCATTAGAGATGAGAAAAATGCCTACTATAGTAATGATTTTAAGTAAATCTGGGGATTAGATTAAATAAGGCTTAAAGGATAAGAATTTAATTTTCCAGCCTAATGACACTGAACAAAAATAGTACTAGGGTTTGAGGGATTTTTAAAGAAAGGCTTTTATATGATGAATTGGAAATTACTTTTAAAAGTTTAAAGGCCCATGCACAATAAGATCCAAAACACTAGTACCAAAGTTGTACTAGTGGACAGTGAGAAATGTTCGTAGAGCCAGGAAAAAATATTTTGAAAAGAGATAGAACTGGATTGTTAACATAGTAGTCAATAAGCCAAAAGAATTTAGATTCTTTGTCAGTGGAGTAGTATTCACTGAGGTACATAAGAATATAGGAGAAAAATTAACAGTAATATTTTGATTGTGTCTCATTTAAATGGATATCATCAATGGACATATTCAACTTGACCTGACTTGTCAAGTCTAAAACCCAGGCATACTGGTACAATGGGTTAAATTGCCTAGAGATGGGAGAAAATATCCAAGATAACTGTGAAAAGAGGGAATAATATGGCCTTAATTGAGACTTACTAGCAGAGAAGGCAGGTATGACAGGAAAGTCACCAGTTGATACACAGCATGTCCAATGGCAATGAGCTTAATGAGTGTTGTAGTCAGGGGTTGTAAGGAGAACAATTAGAATTAGGACACAGACTTTATTATTATGATGGTCACCCAGAGTTACCACAAGCAAATGCAGGAAATCTGTCCACAACACTAAAGACACAGAATATTCATCCAAGGGCCTGGATCCCACAGCAGTGCCTCACATGAGTCCAGATAAAGATCCTGAGCCCATGGCAATGCTTCTTACGAGTTTAACTGGAGGTGTAGAGCCCATGAAAATGACTCACACCAGTCTGTTTTACAGATGCTGTGAAGGCCCAAAGGTCAGTGGTGAAAGCTAGAAAGTCTATGCCAGCAGGGTGAAGGAGCTGTGCTGGTAGGCTGAGGGTTCTACACTGCAACTAAGAAGTCATACTCAAAATAAGAACCAGGGCTGCCCTTAAAAGCACCACAGCCATCCTCAGAAACACACAATTTCCAAGCTCCTCCGACAATGAGAACATTGAAATATATGCCAGAAAGCCAGCATGATGAGTTTCTCCTGGAGATTAACTAGCACACATCTTCCCCTCCGGAGCCCGGAAGTGATGGTTGTGTAAGGACCAGAGCTTCCCCAAAGTGAACCATAGCCATTCTCACCTGCAATGTTCCAAGCACCTCCAATGACAATGGTCGAACTCACACTGGGGCGCTAGTCATAATGAGCTCCTCCAGGAGAACCAACAGCTCAAAACAGCAACATTTAGAGAAACTCACAATGTCTTGTTCTTCTTCTCCATGTCTCTATTTATGCTGGCAGCTTTCCTCAGTGGGCCATCTATGCTCAACACCATGCTGATTTAATTCAGCTGGTGTTCAAGTGACCACCAGTTTTAAATTCATAATAATGAGTCAATAGCCAGAAGGTCTGACAGCAGCAGGCCAGACAAGGAAATCCCTAGAAAAAAATAGAGGTGTCCAGTACCTGGCTGAACTACAGCACTGCCCATTGTTCTTTTCCCACACTGAACTACTGCAAAAAAGGTTTCCACAGAAGTGGCATAATTAACCTCCTTTATTCAATCCTAAGAACAGTACCCCAAGGATTGTGTGGCTTAGCTTGGGGGCAGGAAGTCAGTTTCTACAGATAACACTTGCTCAGTCCCCTGTGTCCCTCACATAATATTTCTCTGGACATTCTAGTCCCTATCTGCCTACAATGTCCTGGGGATCATGACAGTGGCATTCCATATGGTACTAAAGGTCTTAGGTTTTCTTAAGGTCCCTATTCTAACTTTTAAGTTACACAATGTTCCCTCTTCTAGAAAAATGCTTCCTGGCCTATTTTCCTGACCCTTTTCTCTGACCATTCCTCCTGGCTCTTCAGATATTGTTTTAACTCTTTTTTTTTCACCTAGAAACTTTGCCTTTACCTCTATTAACTTTGTTGTTCTCCACGCTTTGTGTTTTATGGTAAGTCATTCATGACTTTTGCCTTAGTCTATACTATTCACATTTAGTTTCACTCATGTATTTGGCGTTAAACCCAAGGAAATTATTTTTTATTCAACTTGTCCATCTTCCTATATTCTGTGAGCTAATTAGTGCCATTACCATTCACCTCATCACCTAGAGCCCTACTTCTCAAATCATTTTTGGTGAAATATGAATACTTCTGTTATCTACCTGGGACTAACACATTGCAATGCTGCACATGACTGGACTATAGCTCACATCACACACCTCACCACAGAAGCTCAACAGCAAGCAAAAGGTTTCATTTTCTGTTTAATAAGTCCAGTGATCAAGTACTTGAATATCAGAGCATTGTAAATTTTCCATTAAGTATTCTAACTATGCCCTCTGACTGAATTTTTAAATTTATTTGATGCAGTACCAAACTGTTTTCAACCCACACCATTTTGAACGCTAAACTTCCAATGATATTAATGCAAAACATATGAAATGCCCTTCATTCTCCAAAATTATATTTTGAATTAGATGAGCATTTTTGAAATGCCTGTCTCTGCCTCTTTCTCTTCTTCCTTTTACATTGCCTAAATTCAGTCTCCATCAACTCTTAAACGGTCTAGTGGAAAAATCTTCCAAGTAGATTTTTTATTTTCATGGCATTGCTGAAACATGCCATGGAAATCTTCTTGTTTTTCTAGTATCCTGAGGTGACAAAGGGAATGCTTGGCTACTTCTGGACAATAAGGCATCAGTGAAAGGGAGCTGCATTCATTTCCAGTCAGAAGTAACTGAGATCAAGTGCAGGCTCTCTGTGCTCTGTTACCCCTTTGGCAGTGAGTGTGGAAGCTGCACATTGAGATATCAGAACAAGAATCCCAAGATGGAAATTTCTTGACCCCTGGGTTACCATGTAGAGAATATTTGTCTAAGTAAGTTATCTTAGAATTCAACTTTTTGACTTAAATCAAAAATATATTTCTGTAACCTGTTACAAAGCATAGCTTGGTTTATTCTGACCCAACCTTATCCACCATAATATTTTTTAAAGGCACACCTGATTTTACCACAACTGTGATTCAGTTCTTTAATGCTATATTATTTAGATGATAAAGATTTTAATTCATGCAGCTCACATGACCTAGATGCAACCTAAATCTGTTTTTGTTTTTGATCATTTAAAAAATGCTTTTCTAGCTATACTAAAAGTCTTGCTCTACATGTCTCATTCATTTGAACTTGTTGTCTACTGTCTGATTAACCTTTTTCCCATCTAGGTCCACCTAACCAGGGTGTTAACAAGATTCTCTTTGATTATTTCACATCAATGTCTCATGGTTGCTATCAGACAGTTGGTTAATTTTTACATTGTTCTGTCACTTTTCCTGATATAATTGAATGCACACTTATTTGTAATTCTAATTTTTCAGTTCCTAATATGTTTTTAGACAACTATTGTTTGATCTCTCAATTTAAATCATTTTGAAACAAATATAAATGCTTTTAAATTTTATTTACAGAGAAAAAAACAAAATACAAATAGGGGAAGAAACAATACAGAATTTTTAAAAAATGAACAGTAAGCAATCACTAGTTGATAAATTACATATTGTGTTCTTAGATATAGTTGTTCAAGTTACATAATTAAAGCATACAAAGTGGACATTCAAACAGTGAGGCTACAAAGAGTTCTGTTCAATAATCCAGCAATAACTTAGGAACATGTTATCAATCCTACACACTTAAATATACATGCAGTTATATCCTTTAGAGTACCCTCTTTTCCTCTTTTTGCTTTTTAAGTCCATTATCTTTTTAGTTATATCATGTTTCAGCTTGCTCAGTACCTCACTGATCTGTTTTATTTTTTTAGATTTTAATTTTATTTTACAGAGAATAAAACAAAAGAGGACAGAATAAAGCAGATCAAACAGAACAATGCAAACAACACAGCACTTCACAACAAGACAATTGGATATCAACAGTAACTACCATAGTGACACTTTCTTTGAAATAGTTGAGCATAGCTTCACACACAATATCAGACATAACAAAATAGAATAAGAGCATTCAAGAGAATGAGAGTATTACAAGGCATTCTGAACCAAATAACAGAAAATGAACAATGGCTAGTATGATATTTCATTTTCCATAAAAATTTGTTTATATTATTGCACATATTAAAATCCAATGAGACACAACATGATAGAATCAATGATAATAGAAGAACAAAAGCATGTTAGGACTTCAAAGCAAGATCATATTAAATCAGCAGTGGCTGCCATAATGTCTTGTTTTCTTCAAAGTAGCTGTTCATACATCACACTTAATAAGATCAAACAAAATAGAATAAAACCATTCCAACCAATGAATGAAAACATTATAAGATTTCAAAGAATTTGACTTATTTCTCTTATGAGTATGGTCTCATGTTGCATCTATTTATTTATAAATATCTACATGTGATCATTCTTTATAGCTGAGTAGTACTCCATTGTATAAAAGTACCACAACTTTTTTATCCATTCCTCAGTTGATGGGCACTTAGGTTGTTTCCAATATCTGGCTATTACAAATTGTGCTGCTATAAACATGGGTGCACATATATCACTGTGGTATGATAATTTCAGTTCTTCTGGGAATATGCCTAGGAGTGGAATAGCTGGGTCAAATGGGACTTCCAATTCCAGTTTTTGAGGAAACTCCAGACTGACCTCCACAGTGGTTGCACTAGACTACACTCCCACCAACAGTGCAGAAGAGTTCCTTTTTACTCACAGCCTCTGCAGCTTTTGTTGTTGGTAGTTTTCTTGATCAAGTCCATTCTTTCCTAGTGAGATGGAATGTCAGTGTGGTTTTAATTTGCATTTCTCTAGTGACCAATGATGCTGAACATTTTTTCATGTATGTATTTAGCATTCATATTTCTTCATCTGAGAACTGTGTGTTCATCTCAGATGCCAATTTTTGGATTGGGTCTTTAAATTTCAGGGGTCTAAATTTCTTTTTTAATTCTTTATAAGTTTTACACAGAGTTCCTTTGTCTGAGGGACAGTTCACCAAGATGTTTTCCCAGATTGTGGGTTTTCTTTTCACTATACTGGGGATTTCTTTCGACATGCAGAAACTCTTTAATAAGACATGATGCTGGCCCAGTGACCACCAAGCATCCAGCAGGACCCATTTCATCCTCGGGCCCTGACCCTGTGCTCTGGTGGAATCCAAATGCATGGAAAGGGATTTTGAGCCTACTAGCAGGCAGTAAGACCACACTCGGCATCCCAGACCACATCAGGCCACACACAGTGATGGTGGCCCAACCAGGCAATGCCCAGTGAATGCCAAGCAGTGAGCAGGACTGAGATTCCAGCTTCAGGCACTGACCACGCTCTCTGGCAGAATCCCAGTGCACTGAAAAAACTTGGAATTTAGCTCCCAGATGGCAAACCTTGGACTACAGCAGAATAACTGTGCCAGTGTGGTGAGTATGCCCCTAAAATAGAGGTGTACAGTAGGTAAATAGGGCCAGTAATAAGCCCCCCTCCAAATAACTGTAAGACCTTGGAGAGTATGAAAAGAGTGTGGGTGACACCCTCCTACACACAGAAAACATCAGGCAGAGTGAAAATGGCAAAACAAAAAGGCAAAATGCAGTCTCAAATATCTAGTTTACCAGAAGCAAGTGCTTGAGATATTGAGAGGACCCTAAAAGTAACACACCAGCAACCTCTGAAAAGATAGCAAGTGAAATAAAAAATAACTCCATGAGGCTATAGAGGAAATCAAACTAGAAGTACTATTCCACATAAAGACAGAAATAACAACCATAGTAATGGATTTGCTGAGTGCAGCTAGAGAAGAAGTTGAGAAAAAAGTACAGGAGCACCGGAAACAGATTGAAACCTTGAATGAACAATGTAGAAAACATGCAGAATTCATGAGACAAACTGACATTCAAGAAACAAAAAATTCTATTCAAAGCTTGCAAAACCACTTTAATGAAGCTGAAGATAAGATTTCAGACCTTGAGGACAGGATCACAATCAGTGACCATGAAAGGATAGAACTTTTAAAAATAACAAAGCAGCATGAAGTGACAATCCAACAGCTTAAAGATGATGCCAAGAGAAAAGATGTAAGATTAATAGGCATCAATGAAGAGGCAGGAGTCAATGCAAATGATGTAGCCAAAATATTCACAGAAGTAACAGAAGAAAATTTCCCAAACAAGGGGAAAGAATCTGATATGAGGTTAACTGAGGCATATAGAAGGCCAAACAGTCACAATCAACATAAAGCCACACCCAGACACACAATAATTAAGATCTCAGACATGCAGCATAAAAACAGAATACTAAAAGCTGTTAGAGAAAAGACACAACTCACCTACCAAAGAAAGCCCATTAAAACCATGGCAGGCTTTTCAGCACAAACCCTCAAGTCAATGCAAACTTAGAGTGAGATATTTTAAGTGCTGAAAGAAAACAACCTTCAACCCAGACTGATATACCCAGCAAAATTTTCATTCAAATTTAATGGAGAGACAAGATACTTCCCTGACAAAGAATAACTGAAAAAATTCACGTCCACCAAACCAACCCTAGAAAGAGCACTGAAAGACATATTACACAGAGATAAAAATGACCACAATCCCCAAAACAACAACAGAAAGAAACCACCAGGTAGTATAAGCAATTAAATAAGGGGAAAAGCAGAAAGCAAATAACTGTGGCATAACATGGAAAAATCAAGCTAGTACCTACCAGTGATATACATAAATGTAATTGGCCTTAATTCACCTATAAAAAGAAATAGATTTACAGAATGGATCAAGAAAAATAATGGCACAATATGCTATATACAAAAACACATCTGACCCTAAAGGAAACTCATAGATTAAAAGTCAAAGGATGGAAAGTAGTATTCCATGCAAAAAGAACCCAGAAAAAAGCAGGGGTAACTATTCTAATTGCATGATGTGAACTTCAAACCTAAAATGATTACAAGAGATAAAGAAGGTCACTACATACTTGTTAGTGGAAAAATTCATGAGGAAGAACTCACAGTTATAAATATATATGCACCAAATACAGGAACACCCCACTATGTAAGACAGATACTAATGGACATGAAAAAACAAACACATAAGAACACAGTTATAACAAGGGACCTTAACAGCCCATTGTCACAAAGAGATAGATCAACTAGACAAAAAGTCAGCAAAGAAATAACAGAATTGATTCATACTTGTGAGCAACTGGACTTAGTAGATGATTACAGAGTTTTCTGCCTAACCACATCTGAATACAAATTCTTCTCAGGAGCGAATGGGACATTCTCCAGAATAGACCATATATTATCCCATAAAATATTCTTAAATAAATTCAAAAGTGTTGAAATCATCCCATGCATAATATCTGACCATAGCACATTGAAACTGGAAATTAATGGCAAAAGAATTTGCAAGACCTGCATAAAAACATGGAAATTAGATAACAACCTTTTGAACAACCAATGGGTTACAGATGAAATTAAAGAAGAAATAAGGCATTACCTGCAATTCAGTGAGAATACAGAAACAACATACTGTAATCTATGGGATGCAATGAAAGCATTCTTAAGAGGGAAATATATAGCAATAAATTGTCATATGAAGAAAACAGAACAAGCACAAATAAACAACCTAATGCTCCATGTCAAGTTTCTAGAAAAAGAAGAGCAAGCTAAACCCAAAGCTCCTAGAAGAGAGGAAATTGTAAAGACTAGAGCAGAAATCAATGCAATTGAAACAAACAAACAAAAAAAGTACAAATAATTAATGAATCAAAAAGCTGGGTTTTGGAGAGAATAAACAAAATTGACAAACCCCTACCTAAACTTATTAATAGAAAGAAAGAAAAAACCCAAATTTATACAAGAAAAACTGAAAAGGGGGAAATTATTACAGACCCCATGGAAATTCAAAAGATCATGAATACCTATTTTGAAAATCTCTACTGACATAGACTGGAAAACACAGAGGAAATGGCAGGATTTCTAGAAACATAGGAACTATCAAAGCTCAACTAAGAAGATATTACAATTTGGAACAACCCAATAACTATTAAAAATTAAAATGTAATTAAAATCTTACCAACAAAGAAAAGCCCAGGTCAGATGGATTCACAGCTGAATTCTACAAGTAATTTAGAGAAGATTTGATGCCAGTACTCCTTAAACTCTTCAACAAAATTGAGAAAAAAGCAATCCTCCCTAAATCATTCCTGGAGGCAAGTATTACTCTGATATCAAAACCAGAGAAAGATGCAACCAAAAAAGAGAACTATAGGCCAATCTCACTAATGAGCATTGATGCAAAGATTCTCAACAAAATACTGGCAAACAGAATGCAGCAAATCATCAAGAAGATTATACATCATGACCAAGTGGTGTTCATTTCAGGAATGCAGGGATGGTTTAACATCTGCAAATCAATAAATGTAATACACCACATCAACAGAGCCAAAAACAAAAACCACACGGTCATCTCAGTAGATGCAGAAAAAGCTTTTGACAAAGTCCAACACATGATCATGATAAAAACCCTTCAGAGACTTGGAATACATGATATCTACCTCAACCTCATAAAGGCCATCTATGACAAACCAATGGCCAACATTATACTAAATGTAAAAAAATTGAAAGCTTTCACTTTAAAATCAGGAACAAGACAAGGATGCCCACTCTCACCACTGCTTTTCAATATAGTTCTGGAAACACTAGCCAGGGCAATCAGATAAGAGAGAGAAATAAAAGGAGTAATGATAGGAAAGGAAGAAGTTAAATTATCACTATTTGTAGATGAGATGATACTCTATAAAGAAGACCCAAAAAACTCCATTAAAAGACTACTAGAGGTAATAAACAAGTTCAGCAGTGTAGCTGGATACAAAGCCAATGCTCAAAACTCAATAGCATTTCTGTACACAAACAAAGAACTCACTGAGAGATAAATTATGGAAATATCACTCTTTACAATAACATCTAAAAAAATGAAATACTTAGGAATCCACCTAACTAAAAAAGTAAAAGACCTATATGCTGAAAATTATACTACACTGAAAAAGAAGATTGAAGAAGATATTAGGATAATGGAAGGATATTCCTTGCTCTTGGCTGGGAAGAACATTGTGAAACGTTGTGAAAATGGCCATGCTCCCCCAGTGTTATAAAGATTTAATGCAATCTCTGCTGCGTCCTAGTCCATCCACCCCTTGTGACAAGGTCCATGGGTGGAGGAGAGCGCTTCAAGGAATCACTTCTCCAGGAAAAGGACACTGCATGTGGGAATTGGGTGCAAGGATCTTGTAATGTTTTGTACTGATAATTGTAATTTGTGTAATTCACATATATATATTTTCATGTAATACTCAATATGAAATCGAAAACAGAAACTCCAGAGGAGTTACTAGAAACCTTCTAGATAATTTTGTGAAAACTAATTTTGAAATTTTACCTTCTGTGAGTAGTATGAGAGATTTTATACAAAAACTTTAAATGAAAGAGCTCATGGGGGAGGATTTACAAAATTCCTGTGAGACAACTGCCCTGAGACACTGGACAGGCAGCCAGAGACGGGCAACTAGGAAACATATGTTACGCCACTGGCCACCTAAGACAGCCACAGGACCAATTACTGTCCTGCAGGCCCATGACGGGTAAGGCCTGGTTGGGTTCATATGAAGAGTCCTTGACCCAAGACAGGCGCTATCCTCACAGGGCCTGCCATACTCCCATCAGTGATAAGGGAAAAAATGTAGGGAGCGGCATGATAGCTTCACAGCTGCAGCTCCATCTCTCCCTCCTGTGGGCATCCAGGTGCATAGGCTTACATTTTCCAAGATAATTAAGTAACCAGAGTAAAGTGTTACAAAGGTGAAAAAAGTTGATTAACACATATTGTTTAAGATTATCCCTGCCTGGCCCTAAGCCTGGGATGCTTCCTGCTTGGGGTTTGGGTTGCTGCCAAAAGTTAGCAAATATATATTCCAGCTTCTGAAAAATAAAATAGATTCAGATTCACTCACAGATGGGTGTGCAGTGTTTTCTGTCTCTCACTCGCTGACTCCCTGACCACCTTTGGGACCCCTGAGCCCTGCCGCAGCTGGACTCCGGCAAATCTCAATCAAAATACAATTGAAATACCTCACAGATCTAGAGAAAACACTCCTAAAATTCATTTGGAATCAGAAGAATCCTACAATAGCAAAGGCAATTCTGGGCAACAAAGGCAAGGCAGGAGGCATCTCAATTCCTGACTTGAATCTATACTGCAAAGCCACAGTGATAAAATCAGCATGGTATTGGCAAAGAAACATGGAACAAATTAGAAGATGCAAGCACAACTACAATAACACTCAGCCACATAATATTTGACAAAGGATCTAAATATGTCCACTGGAAGAAGGATAGCCTCTTTATAAATGGTGTTGGAAAAATTGGCTCTCCACAGGCTGAAGACTGAAACTAGATCCATGCATATTACCACGTAAAAAACTAAAGTCTAAATGGATCAAAGACCTCAATATTAAAACAGAAACACTAAATCTACTGGAAGACAAGGGAGGTAGAAGTCTTGGAGACATAGGGGTAGGCAGAGAATTTATGAACAAAACGCAAACTGCATGGGAAACACTTCAAATAATCAACAACTGGGAACATTTATTATTGAAAAGTTTCTGCACTTCAAAGGAAATCACCAATAGAATGAAAATAAAAGCCAAATATTGGGAAAGAATTTTAGCTAGAAACCCCTCAGACAAAGGACTTGTGTCCAGAACATATAAAGAATTGAAAAACATTAAGCTCCCCAAATTCTAACACCCTTTCCAAAAATGGGCAACTGAGATGAACACACAATTCTCAGGGAAAGATATACAAATGGCGAATTCATGAAGAAATGTTCACCATCACTGGTCATTTGAGAAATGGAAATTAAAACAACAATGAAATTTCACCTCACTCTGCCAAGAATAGCTGCCATCAAGAAATCCACTGATAACAAATGTTGGCAAAGCTTCAGAGAAAAAGGAACACTGCTCCACTGTTGGTGGAAATGTAGACTGGTGCAACCATTATGGAAATCCATATGGAGAATTCTCAGAAGGCTAGGATTGGAAGTTCCATTCAATCCAGCTATTCTACTCCTGGGTATTTTCCCAGAAGAATTGAAAAGTTCATATCAGAGTGATATATCTGCACCCATGTTCATAGCAGCACAATTTGTAATAGCTAAATCTTGGAAACAACCAAGATGCCCATCAACCACAGAGTGGATGAAAAAGATGTGGAATTTTTATGCAATGGAATATTACTCAGCTATAAAAAAGGATGATCTTGAGGAATTCATAGGTAAATGGAGACAACTTGAGACTATCCTCATTAGTGAAATAAATAAGAATCATGTATCACATTGTGTCTCTATTGTAAAAAGTGACATGAACTATAATAGTAATAAAATCCAAAATGTGTAATTGCTATTGTAAAAAAGAGAGGATAATAAAGGGCTCTAATGAATATAACCTCATGAATATAACCTCATGTATGTTTGAGTGACCATATTGCTGAACCTTTGTTGGATCTTTGAGTAGGACTGTTTGCAGTCTCACTGTTTGAATGTCTAATATGTATCCATTAATTTTGTAACTTGAACAACTACATTCAAGATGACAATATGTAATTTATCAACTAGTGATTTTTTTAGTGCTTTCTTTTTTCCTCTTTTTTTCCCTTTGAAATTCTGTTTTGTTGCTACCCTTTTTTCTGTTTTGTTTCTTTTTTCTCTTGAAATAAAAAAAATAAGTAGACCATATATTGGAGCTCAGATATGCTTCACTTCTTTACTCATATATCAGTCATCCAAGTTCTCTGGCTTTTGGACTACAAGAATTACAAAAGACATCCAAAGTTCTTGGACGTTTGGCCTAGGACTGAGCTACACTACTGCCTTTTCTAGTTCTTCAGTCTTTCACTTAGACTGAATCATGCTACTGATCTCTCATGTCCACCAGTTTATAGATAGCCTATTTTAGAACAGCTCAGACTCCAGAACCACATGATACATCCCTCTTTATATATCTGTATGTCTGTTTCTTTTTCTATGTCCTTATTGGTTCTGTCTTTCTGGAGAATTTTAACAAATACAATTATGCATGTCTAGTTTTTAACTTTGTTTTCTAACATATATTCCTGTTTTTTTAAACACATGTTCTCCTGCTTTCTCTGTGATTTTGCCCGAATGGTCAATTTTGACATCTTTAACTCCTTTATTGCTTATGGAAAATATACATCCTATAATGAATCAAGCAGCATTTCAGTTTAATTAACTTTATGAAATGGTACTAATCATCAAATAACTGCTTTTACTTTTGATCCTTATAATTTTTCTTTATCATATCTTCAAATATTCCTTTTAAAAGTTGCTCTTTCATTAATGGTATCTTGTTAATCAATTTCCAGATGTTTTAAGGAAGGAACTAAATTTCTGTCTTGTGAAATATGGGTGTAGTGCTTGTATGGACCAATAATTTAGTCAATATAAAAGAAAATATTCTGAAAGAAAACACAGAAAGGAAAGGATGTTGGAGTTATGTTTTCAATTGAATTATTCTGAACAAGTTGAAATGTCAGAAAACATGTTCTCTGAAGGGCACAATATTGCAGGCTGCACTGAATGCCATCTTCATGTCCTTGTTCCTGAAACTGATTATGATGGGGTTCAACATGGAATAATTACTAAATAGCACAAAGAGTTGGCTATATTTTTCATTCCTTGTCTTGAAAATAGGCTCCTGTAGGTTAATATTCAAGATTCACACCTCAGCTCCACAACAGTGAGGTGAGAAGCAGAGGTAGAGGGTAAATTGAGCCTCTCCTATCCGCTCCAGAATACATGAAGATCACAGTCACATTGACACCACAGTAGGAGACAAAGAAGAGGGCGATAAGATGGATAATAACACTTACTGAAAAGAAAGCTCAAAGTATAAAGACCAAAAGAAAGATAAAGAGAAATGCCAGTGAGCTACATATTTTTCAGGGAGGAAAGGAACAAAGAGATTAAGGGATGTAGGTGAATCAGGAGAGTTACATGATGAAAAAAGGAATTAAGACATGTTGTTTATATGTACAAGCTTCACAGAAAGATCAGAAACATTATTGCTGCATATATGTACCAAACAATGGAAGGAAATCAAGACATAGAGGCAGAATGGAAGGAAGGGAAAGGAATTGAAAGAAAGAATGAAGATATATTATGGGGACATGGCAAGGTTGTGTACCTTGGCCAAAGTGGGACCAGTGATCCATCAGACTCCTGCAAGGGTGAACACTATAGTCATGCAGGAGCAGTGTGGTGAAAAAGTCCAAAGCAGCAGAGAAAATGTGAGCTGGCAGTTGGCGATTTAGGTGATCCAGTGTTGTGCTTTGGCACACAGGCACACAGAATAGAACTGATGTGTGGGGCAACCATTTCTATCAAAGGACTCTGGGAGAGCTGCAGCAACAGAAGACCAGTCCCTGTCTCTAATCTTAAGGTCGGGATCAATCCAAGACCCGATATGAATCCCACTAAAAACAGCTGGAGTACACGCATGTTTCTGGGATCTGACTTGGACCCACAACAGAACTGTATACACCAGAGGAATTTAACTACTTTTCCTTTTATCTGTTTGTTTAATTAGTTTTCATTTTTCGATCCATGTGGGGTTTTTGTTTCATTATGTTTTGTTGTATTTTGAGTTTTTTTGTGGGATTTTTTGTTTTTGTTTTTTCTCTTTTATCTTTTTGCTCTTTTCACTTTTCATTTATGACTTAGATTTGTTATGTTTCTCTTTATTTTCTTCTATTTGGCTCCTTTTTTCAACTGTATCATTTGCTTATATGGTACTTTTATATAAGTAAATATTGTCTCTTCTTTTTCAGGCTTACTTCAATATTCCCTTGCTTTCTCTTCCATTCTTTCCCTAGAGTTCCTCAAAACTTGGGTAAGCTCCTTTGCCTGCCAGCCTTGCTCTTCCTGTGTTTGACTTCATTCATCTCACTATCTATCCCCTGTCCCTCTAAACACTCCCCTCTGCAAAAGGGAAAATCACTCCATCAAGGGGAAAATCATTGCATACAAAATATTGATATGTTAGATTTTGTGATATAACAACAGAATTTGTTCCTATGTTTAAAGGTATCAGGTTACTACTTGCCACAGTTCATGCTCAGGCTGTGCTTGAGACTGTTGTAATAACTGGGCTGCATTAGCCAAGATGTGACACTTGTTATAAACAGTTTTGCTCCCTTATATAATAATACTATGATTATTTGTGTTCATAACCATCCCCATAGAGAAGACCAAAGGTCTGAATGCTGACCAAATAGATAGAAACTTCTCAATTTCCATACAATAAGAAGGTAGGTTCTTGTGATATACACAAAACCAATAACCATCTACATCTATAATACATCCATGAGGAGCAGGTATTTTCTAGGGAAGTTTAGATACCTGCTAAAGCTATCCACCATAAGAAATTTTTAAGTATCAACACAGAAAAGAGAATAAATAAGAAATAGAAAATGATGAGACACATAAGCAAAATGCAACCTGAAACTTCCATTCCACCTAGGACAAGTTCAGAGAAAAATGAGATAGAGCAAATTAGATGCAAACTACTGGAACTTTCAGAAATGAGAGCAAAAACCATGAAAAAAATGGAAGAGGTTAAAAATATAATCTCTATGGCACAAAAACAAATCACAGTCAAAATAAAATACATTAGAGCAAACTCAGATAAAAAAATAAAAAGCTTAGGATAATTACACAAAACAAGAATGCCCAGAAATCCAGCAAATTAAAGACTCCATTGAAAGTATATCAAACAGACTGAAGTCAAGGATAGAATATCAGATCTAGAAGACAGTATGGCAGCTAGTGACAATGAAAAGAAAAATATCGTATAAATAGGAAAATACCACAAAAAATAGATCCAACTGCTACTAGATGAAACAAAGAACAACTTAAGATATATTAAAGTCAGCAAGAAAGCTGGAAAAAGCACAGAACACACACACAAACTTCAAAAAATAATGGCAGACAACTTTCCAAATATGATTAAACTCTAAATAGCCATGAATAAAATAAATTATACCAAGGCACATCATAATCAAGGCTCCAGAAATTCTGCACAAGAATTTAATATTAAAATGAGTTAGAGAAAATAAATGTCACCTGTAAACGAAACCCATGATAAAAGCAACAAACTTTTCCATACAAACCTTCAAAACAAGAGCCTGGAGAAAGGTATTTCAAACCCTAAACAAAAACTCTAACCAAGATTTGTTTATCCCATGAAACTACCTTTCACAATCAATGGAGAAACAAAATACTTCCATAGCAAAGAACAACTGAAAAAAATTCATGACTTCCAAACCAGTTCTCCAGTATGCACAGAAGAGTATATTAGAAAGGAAAAAAAAAAAGAAGAAGAAGAAAAGACAAAAATCACAAGAACACCAATAAAAATAAACCACAGGGCAGGGAAAGCAATTAAACAGAGAGCAAAGACAGGAAACCAACAACAGGAAATTAACATGAATAAGACAAACCAATACATATCTGTTATAAACATCAATGCAAATGGTCCCAACTCACCAGTAAAAAGAAACAGATCAGCAAAATTGAGCAAACAGGATGATCCAGTAATATGGCATTCAAGAAATATGCTTTAACTATAAAAGAAATTCTGAAAGCCAAAGGATGGTGTTGTAGTCAGGGTTTACAAATTAAAAGATCTAATGCAGAAGACATAATTTTTAGGATTCACCCACAGAGTTAAGGACAAAAGAGTGCAGGTGGTCTGTCCACATATTAGAAACCCAAATAACCCAACTGAGGCCCTAAATCCTATGACAGTGTCCTGCACTGTCCTAGTTTAATACCAAGAGCTCATGGCAAATTCTTCCCCAAGCCTAACTGGAAGCCTAGATCCCATAACAATGTCTCATGTAAGTCTGTATCATGGATCACACTTGAAAGTCCCACAGGTCAGTGGTAGAAGCTACAAAGTATGCACCAATAGGATGAAGGATCTCTGCTAGCAGACCAAGAGGTCTTGTCTTTGTTATTTTTTATTTGTTGCTGAGACAAAATACCTGATGCCCTCAGGAAAGGAAAGTTTATTTCTTACAGTTTTTGGAGGTTTTAGTCTATACTCGGCTCCAAGGGAGGGTGGCATGGCAGGGCCACAGTTCATGGTTGCTGCAACAACAAGGCTGAAACTGGCAAGAGAGAGAGACACACCTTTTTCCTGCCATTACATCACATTACATCCTGGTTCCACTCCTAGGCCATTTATACCCCCAGTCCAAACACTAGACAGTGAACCAATCTCAAATACATAATGCAAAGGCATGAGGCTTGGGGGCCACTGACATAAACCATGACATTCCACCCCTGGCCCCCAAAGACTTATGTATATCCTTTATAAAAAAAGACATTTTGTCTATCTCCAAGAATTGCCAAAGTCCTAACATTTTAGCATTGCTAAGTCCCAAATCTTTTCCAATATCTATGGCAAAGTCTTTTTTTTTTTTTTGAGACAGGGTCTCGCTACACAGTTCACGCTGGGCTTGAGCTCACTTTGTAGCCCAGGCTGGTCTCAAACTTGCAATGATCCTCCTTCCTCAGCCTCCTGAGTGCTGGGATTACAGGACTGAGCCACCACGCCCGGGCAGACTCTTAACGTAGCCCCCTATATAAATGAAAAGAGGTTAAACATTTCTGAAATGCAAAGGCACAAGATAAACATTACCATTCCAAAAGTTACAAACAGGGGAATATAAAGCATTGGAAACAAAGCAAGTCAAAAATCCAGCAGGGCGGCTAGCATTAAGTCCTAGAGTTTTATGCTCAGCATTTGAAGCAATCTGGTTGCAAGCTCCAAAAGGCTTTGGTGATTTCACCCCCACAGCACTTCCAGAGATTTTAGCTCCTGCAGCTTTTCTCTTAAGCCCTCTCTGCTCAGTTTTTGCAACTTTTCTTGAATGATTCATGTTTCTGGCTTTTTTAAACTTTTGGGGTCTCCACTGTACCTTTGGCTTTACCCTTACATCTTTATAAATTGCCCTCTCAGGGGCACACTCTTTGGCCTCCCAAGCCATTTGCAATCGAGGTGGAAGCCGTCTTTCCCTCAGAATTTGTGTATTTTCCTTGCTGCTAAAATCAGAGCCATGTGGATGCTGCCAAGGTTTTCTGCCATCTGGAGCAGAAGCCAGGCTTTTTTTTTTTTTCCTTGACTGTATGGGTCCAGTGCCTGGATCCCTGGGCTCTGTTTACTTGATTGTGAGGAAAAACTTTTTTGTGTTGCTGCCATTTTGGAACCTCATGTTATTGCCACTACTCTGGTACCTCACGTAGCCTCCATCACCATTCTGGAGAATGTGCTCTGTAGCTTTTTTCTCTGAGCAAATTTTTTCACTTTTTCAGTTTTGAGGCTCCAAAGGGTAGAGACCCACTTCTTCCTGGGATGCCCCGTGGCCATCTTTTTTATCTCTCTGTTTCTTTTCAGCAATCAAAGTCTCAGCTCTATCTTTCAAATCTACAGCTTTACTGGAGTTTTTCTTTTGGCCAAACTCACAGCATTTGAAATTACCCTGCTGGACTCTTTGTTCCTGATTTGCAACATATATCTGGCTAAAAGCCCCCAATAGTAGCCATGCCACAGCCTCAGCATTTGACTGCCTTGAAATTTTTTTGCTAGATTAATCAATCCATTGTCCTTAATCTAAGTCTCAGGTAAAGTCTTTGGGCATGAGCAAAATGCAGACAAACTTTCTGCCAAGCCCTAACACACATGGGGAGTCCAACAACCAATGTAGTCCTTCTTCCCAGCAGAAACCTTCCAAGCCTGGTCTATATCATCAGGCTTTCTATCAGCCTTCTGGTCTCCTGAGGTATAACCAGAATCTCCTCTACATAACAGCATAAGCTGCTCCAGTTCTTTGCATCCAGGTGAAATGTCCAAAACTTTCCAAACTCTGCCAACAAGCCATTTCCCAAGACTCTCTAAAAACATGGTTATGTATAGTCACAGCAATAAACACATTCCTGGTACCAAATTCTGTCTTAGTTACTTTTTACTTGCCACAGAGACAAAATAACTGATGCCAAATCAGGGAAAGAAAAGGTTTATTTCTTACAGTTTTTAGAGATTTTAGTCTATACTCAATTGGCTCCAAGGCAGGGTGGCATGGTGGGACAGCAATTCATGGCAGCTGCAAACAGCAAGGCAGAAACTGGCAAGAGAGAAAGACACACCTTTTTCCTGCCATTACATCATATCCTGGTTCCACACCTAAGCCAGTGTAGCATTCACACCCCAATCCAAGCACTAGACAATGAACCAATCTCAAATGCATAATGCAAAGGCATGAGGCCTGGGGCCACTGACACAAACCATGACACGTCTGCACCAGAGTCCCAAAACAATGTTCAAGGTAAGTACCAGAGATCCCCTGAAGGGAATCATAGCTATCCTCAGTGTCAGTGAGGACTGGAGCTCTCAGATTGTGAGAATAGCTGAGTTCATATCAGGAAAACCATCCTGACAAACTTGCTAAGGAGAATCAATGAAACACCATCTTTCTCTCTAATTTAATTTTGAGGCTGTGGGCAAAAATCCTCAGGTGGTTCTTCTGCACCAAAAACCATGCTGGTTCAGTTCAAACGGTTGTTATAAGTTGACCATTAGTAACCAAGGATGAAAAACAATACTCAATGTTGCAAAAACCTAGAAAAATACCTAGGGTAATTACTATATTTGCAGACAGTATGAGTTTCAATCCAAGACTAACCATAAGATACAAAGAAGATCACTATATACTTCTGAAGGGAAAACTCCAATTAGAAGTGAACTCAATCTTAAATATATATGCACCAAATTCTGCTGCACCCAACTATGTAAAACAAATATTAGCAGATATTAAAAATCAAATAAGCACTAACACAATTTTAATGGGGAACTTTGATATATCACTCTCACAATTAGATAGATAATTAGACACAAAGTCAACAAAGAATCAACAAAGAAATATTGGAATTAATCCAAATATATGAATAAACATGTGGACTTAGTAGATGTAAACAGTGTTCCAATCCACAGCCTCAGAATACACATTCTTCTCAAATGCACAGCCTCCAAAATAGATCACATATTTGTTGTAACCTAACTGAAGCACTGCCATCCTATTCTGTATGTGCCACATTCCTTTGTCCTGTAATAACTGTTTGTTTCCTGTAAACCCCCCTGCACAGCCCCCCAGAGTTTTATTCCCAGAACAGGCCTAAAAGAGAGAGTCACACCCTAATCCTGTACAAACAAAATGTCTGCTCACCACAAGATGTGCTGATGAGCAACCTTCCTGTCAAAACAGGCTTGTTTTTCAGAACAATCTACCTTTTGCCCCAGCCACAACCCCATTGGGGTTTCTCCTTTTGTAAGTCCCCCCAAGTCTTAACCTAGTTACACAGCAGTGCTAATTCTACCTGCACTCTGTGTCTCTGGATACCAGTCTAAATAAAGCACTCTTTTTACACAGACATCTTAGGTTTTCTTTTTCCTTTTCTTGCTAATACTTTGATTCTTGATTTTTGGGGTACAATAATATTTTAATGTGAATATTCTCTGCATGATCTATTGAGAAACATTGCTCAGTAATAACCTAAGAATTGAGTGCAATTATAATCAAATTTCATGAGCAATTTCTGATAGAAATATCAACAAAATAATCCCGAAGTTTATATAGAAGAAGGCATATAAAAATACTAAGGGCTAAAAATCTGAAAAACATGAAAGAGAAAATGAACTATGGTAGGGTGAGAGTGGGGAGATTTATCCTGGCAATATTAAGCTATATCATTAAATTAGAAAAATTTATAATAGTTCAGAAGTCAACATCTCAATAAATAATGTAGAGAATTTAGGATCAAACTGAAACATACAAGAGAATAAGTGTTAAAAATATCATCTAATCAGTAGGGGAAAAGTGTATAAAAATGTAGTTATGCCAAGGTGAGACAGTGCTGGCCTCTAATCCCAGAATTTAGGAAGCTGATGTAAGAGGAATGGGGAGTTCAAGGTCAGCGTGAACTACAAAATGAAACCCTGGCAAAAACAAAACAAAAAAAGACAAAACAAAACAAAACAAAAAAACTGATTCTCAGCCTTTTGACTAAAATCAAGTATAAAATAGAGTTGGGATATCTGGCTGCCTGTTTAGTGAAAGGTTCTTGCCCTACTATAAATTACTGCACAATTATGGTGGTGGTTGAATAAGGCAGAAGTTCAAAGTGGGAGAGCTTACCCTAATGACCACTTACTCCGTCTTCCCTTTTGGCCCAAATTGAAACTTCCTTTCTTATTTGTGCATGAAAATAATTCCAATCAGTTCTCACAAGTCATCAATGCCTGCCCCATGTACCACTTGCAATCAGAGATCATCTAACCTCCTGCCCCTCTGTATCTGGTGAAGAAGCCAACCTGCTATGAGTTGTGGGTTTCTCTTCACATCCTGAATAAAAGACCACTTTCTCTTTTTTTGTTTCTCTATTGCACCAGAAAACTTTAGCATTTAGAAACAAAACAGTGTCACAACTATCCTTATTCTTTAAAATCCAAGTAATTGAGTACCTCAATACAAAACAAAACAAAAATATACCTTAAAATTAGTAGGAGAGAATACAGGTAAATATTTCTGTAATCTTTGAGTGAGAAAGACCTTATAAAGATATCATGAGCTGGACAAGGTGGTACACAATTGTAATTCCAGCACTCGGGGCTAACACAGGTGGATTGTTGTGAGTTCAAGGCCAGCCTGCATTATATACATCAGACCTTGTCAAAAAAAAAAAAAAAAAAAAAAAAAAAAAAAAAAAAAAAAAAAAAAAAAAAAAAAAAAAAAAAAAAAGAAAGAAAGAAAAAAGAGAAAGGAAAAGATATCATGAAACCCATAACAATTAATTTATGGTTGATATATTTTAAATAATTTAAAATGACAATTTAAAAAGATTTGGTTAAGAATAAATTGTTAAGTAAATACATAAAACAATAAGTAAAGAATACATAAATGCAAAATATAAGTAACAAATAGCATAATTATCTATCATCTCAAAAAAGTTTTGATGTCAAGAATAAAAGATCTCTGCAAGAAAAAGAGAAAAAACTTATATACATATATAAAACTTATATAAGTATGCATATATATATATATGCATGCACAAGATAGATAACTATCTGTTAGTTCATCAAAAGGAACAGTTAGTGCTTTCATTGTTTGATTGATTGATCATTCATTCATGCCTAGGTCTTGGAATCTGAACACTGCAACATATTACTAGTGTTGATTTGCTATTATTTTGTTTTGATGTCTCTGTCCTTAGGTTAACAAAGATGAGATAGAATACAGTCACCCATTACATGCTTTAGAATAGGAAAGATAGGAAAAACATAGGCATGTATGTAAAATCTCTTCTGAAAGCAACTTGAAAACATTAAGAAAGTACAAAATGAACTTTTTTTCCCCATAAATAAATAAATAAATAAATAAATAAATAAATGTAGGTATACCCAAACCTGTTTCAATCCATATGGAATGATTTTCAGAATTAAAAAATAGGTGACATATAAATTTTATATATATATATATATATATATATATATATATATATATATATATGTATACAGAATTGAACTCACAACCTAGCACTTGCCAGGCAGTTTTTGCATCACTGAGCTAAATCCCCAGCCTGTACATCTCTTATATAATAGAATCTTTATGGCATAAGAGACATGGTAAACCTGTAGAATGGATATGATAACACAAAAATCGTAATATGAATATAACATTTAAATTAAGAGAAAAATTTGCCTTATTTCTGGCAACTACATTAAATAAATGATTGCAGTGATGATACTGCTATTGTGATCACCTTAGGTAACTATTAAATTAGGTAGGTCTTTATTTTGTATAGAAAGATGTTTAACATACTGTTCAGTTTAAAAAGTAGGTTGCAAAATATAGTGTGTGTATGTATGTGTACAGAGATAGATGATTCAGTATTATCTATGTGAAGTGTAGGTGTGTGTGTATGTGTGGAAAGATGATTCCATATTATCTATATGAAATATAATGTGAGTATATGTGTGTAGACTTATAGATGATTCAATATCTATGTGAAGTATAATTTTGTGTGTATATGTGTCAAGACATAGATGAACTAGAGGATATATGGAATAAAGGACTAGAGGATATATGGAATAAAGGACTAATACTGAACTCTTAAGTATTATGCTTTTTCCAATATGTACATGCTTATGTACCTATAATAAAGTTTGATTTGTTAGTCAAGCATAGTAAGAAATTAATAATAGTAGAATAATTATAAAAATGCTGTAACAAAATTCAGATAAATGTGATATCTCTCTCTTGTAAGAGCCAAGACAAGTATTACTGTTTTAGGACTGCAGCTTATCATGGATGACAAAATCAAGGATAGTGAAACTATGGTTAAGGAGGAACTACTGTGTGAAGAATGCAGGATTTGTACATTTATGTGCAATATATATATATATCGATTGGGAAAGTTTAATATCAAAACAGAAAAGGAGAGTAATAAGGTAAGGGAGTTAAAAATGATGAAATGTAGTATCTCAAGTGATGCTACAAGTACATCAGGCATAACTTTTCTTACACACTCAGAAGATTTCATACAACTTTATCAGCTTTCCTAATAAATTCAATAGTGGTACTTCTCTGTCTAATATGCAAAGAAAGTGAGGGAGAAAATAAGTAAGAATTTGAAAAACTGAGAAAAGAGACAAGAAGTTAGAAGGAGGCAGAAAAGGGAAGCTGAATATAGATGATAGGGATCCAGAGATGTGAAGCAAAAGCAAAAAGGAGGAAGAGAATTTAGGAACAGGTCTGTAAATCGAGGTGTTCCCTTACACTGAAAAAAGAGGCAAAATATCATTTATCTCCTTGAGGCCCAAATAGCATTGCAGTAATAGAGCCTTTCCAGATACCTTTTCTGAGTGAGTTTTTATTTCACACAGGCACATAGCTTTATACATTGAAATTCTTCCTTGTCATAAGCACAAAAATAAAATACACATATTCTCAGCTTCACACACAAAAAAAATCTCACATAATATGCAAGCATTTGAAGTAAACTCATACCAGTATTTCATATTCTTTTATATGGTATCCTGATGGCCACCAAATCTTTCACCATAACAGGGAGGTTATGTACTGAGGTAACTAGATGCTGTCCAAGGCTGAGTCAGGGGAGAACCCAGCAAGCCTGACTTGTATGACAATAATATCTGAGAACTGAGTATGTGATGGCATCAGTAGTGGGTCTAGTATGTTCCTCTCTACTCAGAGGATCACTTTAATTGTAACTACTCTCTTCTTTGTGACCCAGGCCACCAGGAGATGGGATGCATTCCCTTCACACTGGTTGTAGCTGGACCTACTCTATTCTATGTGTCTATACTCACCAGTAGATGGGACATGTTCTGTTATATCCCCTATGCCCAGAATGTACTCAAGAGAAAGAAGCTCTTACTAGGACTTCTCAAAGCAATATTTTAAAGAGATGGTGGGACAAGGATAAGTTGAGGGAAGCAATGAAGACAAAAAGTCTGATAGTAAGAGGGAAGGAAGAATCAGGGAGAGCTGCTTTCAACAGCAAAAGGAATGTAATGTAGGAGAGTGCAACTTGTGTGATCTTTCTTAGCTTAGCCTCATTCCTAAAGGAGAAGGTCTAGAGTTACAGAAGATTCTAAAGAAGAATGGGATTTTACAGAAGAATGGCAGTAGAATGGTTGTCTGCAAGTGTATCAAGAGAAAAAAAAGATGCACAGGAGGGCAACAGCATGCTCACCTCCATCTCCAAACAGTTCATAAAATCATACAAACTGAGGCCATAGCTTTTTACTCTCACCTCAGCATCTCAGGTAGACAAGAAGGAGAAACAGTGCTGTGGAGGTCATCAGGGAGGAAACCATGGATCTAACAGGAGGGAGAGATTTCTGTTGTCTGCGGATGTACACCTGAAGGACAGCACCACTTGTAGATTGGCTCTTGGGCAATTCTTTCTAAGGTCTGTGAGTTTAACCTCGTTCCAAACCTTTCTGCTTTATGTGCCTCACTGTAAAAACTCCAATTCTCCTAGGTCCCACTTCTGAACAGAATATTTTCCTTTGAGGAGATATTTAAAGAGGAGTTCCTAAGAGATAAATAGGGCATTCTCTGGAGCTTTAAGACCCTCAACTTTATTACTTTTCCATTCTCTGAGACATCTTGGGCACACTCTGTGTTATATTAGCAATTACACACTAAAGTAGTCAAGTCATTCCTCTCTTTTTATCTTACACAAATATTCAAAATGGCATCAGCAGGTTAGGGGTTTAGCTCAGTAGCACAAGAGCCTGCCTGGCAAGTGCAAGGTTGTGACTTTGATCCCCAGTACCAAAATAATCAGCAGATATGAGCTTTGGGCTTCATAAGTAATTAAATTTCTGTGCTTTGACTTAAATAGAAATGAAAATGACCATACATTGGATACCTGGTTACTGACTTTCCAATTAAGTAATGCAATTTGCACTTTTATTTTAGCTTAAATGACTATTTTTGTATTATGTTATCACCTTAGATAGTGGGGTTTAATTTGGTTAGTACTGTGTGATTATCAACATGACAATGTTGGTATAGTAAAATCAAGGTTTTCTTTTCTGAGGATAATGCATAGGCAAATGGCAGTGTTTTAGAATGAGGCTTTAGTTTCCTAAACCATTAAATTTTGGCTTTTGCATGGCCTCAGGAAAATTGAAATATTTCTATAATCCTGCCATGCTAATGAAAAATTCAAAACAAAGTGAGTTTTTATTTAAGTAATATATCCACATCATCAGAATACTAATGCTATGTAGAATAAATGGCAGAAGAATAGAGTTATCAGATGTTAAATCATGTGATATCTAAAGAAACACTCTGAAGTTGCCAGTGGCAATTTAGTTTCAGCAAATCATCATTTGTCACATTAATAAATATTATTAATTTGATTATGGTTTTATTGGTTTGTGGCTTCCTTTATACATTACTTGTAGTCTACTTTTGGTTCAATAGCACATACAATCTAATTCATCAAATAGGTGGATTTTGTTCCATGGTATAAATATAGCATGATTTATTTAAGCACATCCATATTAATGGACATTCACTTTATTTACAATCTATAGACATTAAAAGTGTCACAGTGGAGATTTCTGAACATATATGTTTGTGTTCTTGTCAGATATACCATAAGGATAAGCTTCCCCAGACTTAATCAGTAAGACTAAAATTGTGTGCATTTAAGATATCAATAGATATTATCAATGGCCTTCCTAAAAGTTGCAATAATTTACACTCATTAAAACTGCATAAAAATTCCCATTTGGTCATACTATTACTAATACAATACTATTTTCAGTCTCTTCAGTTTTGCTACTCTGTTAGATAAAAAATGATACCTGTTATCTTATTATGAAATATTCTTGTTACATTTGTAGATGAACATAGTTTTATGTTCACTAATAATTTTCATTTTTTTTAGTGAGTTCACTATTCTTTCACCCCCTTTTAATGAGATGCTCCATTTTTGTTGCTTGCAAAAGCTTTCAATGTTATAAAAAGTTTAGCTTTTTTTGCCTTTGGAATAAATATTTTTCTACTTTGCTAGTTAACTTTTTTAATGTGTCTGTATGAGATGGACATTTTATAATTTAATCAAGGCAAATGAGTCTTATTATTTACAACTTTGGGCCTTTGTATTAATATTTGAAGAATTTTATTGTTGAAAGTTATGCTTTTAAAGAGGCACCCATTTTTTCTTTTAAATTTTTCCTTATCTGCCTACATACAGACCTTAATTTATATTTTTATAGGTCTAGAGTTTATTTTGATGTAAGGAATGACACAGAGACTCACTAGCTCACTTAGCAACATTATGGAAAAGTTCCTAATAAATCTAAAGTGTCTTTTACACAACATACAGAACTGGATTTGATTGATTTTCACATTATGGCATCTATATCTTTTCTTTCCATTTTTAATTATTATTTTTAATTAATATTTTTAATTTAATTAAGTATATTGGCACAATTTAGGAATAAATAATGATCACATTATAGGGAATTTGTACCTTTCCATGATGTATCTTTATTCCTCTTTTTCCCCCATCTGCCTTTCCTTTCTTCAACCCTTCTGCCCCTCAGTCACAAAGCTTTGCTTCCATTTTGTCTTTCTTTTCTCATTTTTTCTTTTCCTTTGCTTCCTTTTACCCTCCTCTGTCCCTAGTTTCTTTTTCAGTTTTTAACAATTTTTTCCTATTTCATAATATCTGTTGTATGTTTTGGTCCTTATTTAGTCTTTCAGGTTCTTGTACCAGAAAAATAATGTGATATTTATGTGTGTGTCCAATTTATTTCACTTATGATTATGGTTTCCAGGTCTATCCATTTAGCTATAAATGTCTCAAGTTTATCCTTTTATGGCTGAATAGTACTCCATTGTATAAGAAAACCTCACATCTTTTTTAATCCATTCATCAATTGATGGGCATTTGGGTTGTTTCCAAGATGTAGCTATTGCAAACTGTGCCATTATAAACATTGATGTGCATATATTGTTGTGATATGATGCTTTTAATTATTTTGAAGAGATACCAAGAAGGGGAATACCTGGGCTAAATAGAACTTCTAGTGCTAGTTTTGAATTCCACAGTGGTTGCATGAGTCTACACTCCTACCAGGAGGATAAGGGTTTCTCCTTCCTCTCACTCAGCTGGTCTTGCCAGCATTTGTTATTGGTTTCTTTCTTGCTAATAATCATTCTTTCTGGAATGAGATAGAATATCAGCCTTGTTTTAATTTGCAGTTCTTCTATGACATGTGATGTTGAACATTTTTTCACATATTTATTTGTCATTTGTATTTCTTCTTCTGAGAAGTATATATGCATCTCAAATGCCCATTTTTTTAATTGGGTCTTTAAATTTGGAGGGATCTTATTCACTTCTTTGTATGTTCTAAATATTAGTACTTTGTCTGAGGGACAACTGGCTAGAATTTTTTCTCACATCATTGTTTATCTTTTCACTCTGTTGGTGATTTCTTTTACTCTACAAAAGCTTTTTAATAAGGTGTAATTCCATTTCATTGATTCTTTGTTATATTTCCCATGTAGTCTGAGTTTTGTTCATGAAGTTTCTGCCTACACCTATGTCTTCAAGAGTTTTACTCATTTTGTCTTCCAGGTAATTCTGTTTTAATAGTTAGATCTATGATTCATGTTTTTATTTTTTCAATTCTATTTTAAAGAGAATAAATTCAAACAAAATGAAACAGAATACAGCCAATCAAAACAAAACAGGGAAAGTGATATAGGACTTCAAAACGAGACAATAGGATATCAATATTGGCTACAATAGTATATCTTATTATTTTCAGAATAGCAGCCCATAAACTCAGACATAATAGAATCTAACAAAACAAAACAGAATACAACCAAACCAAAGAAAACATTGAATATGATACAGGATGTCAAAACAAGGTAATAGGAAATTAACAATGGCTACCACCTTTCCTTTTCTGATATTTCTTCACCTTTCACTTTCACAGTATCTATTGTACATTTTTGATTCCACTAACTCCTTCAGGTTTTTTTTTTCTCTTTCATTTTAAAGGGATTAAAACAGAACAATAAAACAAATATAGAAACAGTGATAAAACAGGAAATCTACAATAGTTACTATATTGCATATTGTTGCCCTTTAAATAGTTGCTCAGTTTAGGCTTGCAAAGTCAGTCACACAATAACAGTTCCTCTGAATAAACTGTTGCTTATGTGCTGTAGCGGGAGAGAGTGTTCTTCTCTCTCCAGCCTGCGCACTGGCTGGCTCACAGGTTGGGGCTTAGCTTCCTTCCTTGTTCTGGTGGATCCATCCTCCAATAGGCTCACAGGAGGCACTTAGCTTCTTTCCTAGTTCTTCCTGATCCATACTCAAATGCCTCACAAGCTTCCATCTTGGCTTTCCCCAATCCAAACTCTGAATGGCTCACAGGCAGAGGATTAGCTTGCTTCCTTGTTCTTCCCAATCTATGCTCTGAATGGCTCACAGGTGGGGAATTAGCTTCCATTTTGGCTCTCCCCTATCCACGCTGATCCATTTTCATGTTAGTTTAGTGCATGGTGATAGACATGGGTCTAGCTTTAGTCTTCAGAATATGGGAAGCCTGTTTTTCCAGCACTGTTTATTAAAGATTTTAGCTTTCTTCTAGTGAAAGTGTCTGGCTCCTTTGCCAAGATAAAGTGTCTGAGTGTGTTTGGAGTTGTTTCTGCATCTTCTAATTTGTTCTGTTAATCCTCAGGTCTGTTTTTTTTTTGTCAGTACCATGCTGTTTTTATCATAGTAGCTCTGAGGTGGAATTTTTTCAAATTTGAGATTGTAGCACTTCTTGCCTTGCCTTTGTTGCCCAGAACTGTTTTTGCTATTCTAGGTGTTTTCTGGTTCCAAATGAATTTTAGGAATGTTTTCTCTAGTTCTGTGAAGTATGCTAATGGTATTTTGATTGGGATTACATTAAATGTGTATAACAATTTTGAGACTGCATCTATTTTCACTACATTGGTTCTTCCTACCTAAGAATTCTGTTTCTGAATAAGAATCATGAAATTTAAGTTTCTCCCATTTATAAGTTATTATTAATTGATTCTCCTGAGGCAGAAAATTGACATTTTCCTTAGTAGATGACACATTATTATAGGTATTTCAAAATTTCTTATTTATTTATTTATTTTTTCTTTTTAACATTTTTTTTATTTAGAGAAAAAATGCAAAACACAAAAAGTGTAGGAATAATACAGAATTTCAATAAAAACAGTAAAAAACCACTAGTTGATAAAATACAAATTGTTATCTTAGAAGTAGTTGTTCAAGTTACAAAATCAAAGCATAAAAAGTGTACAATCAAACAATGACAGTATAAATATTCTGTTTGATGAGCTATTTGCTTAATTTACCCTCTTACTTCCTTTCCATTGACTGCATAAACATTATAATGTGTGGAATACTTTTATTCTAATCCTTCAAAATATAATTTTTGTTATTTTATATCTTTGCTGTCAGTATATATATATATATATATATATATTATCTTAAATTCTTTGTAATAGAAAAGTAAAATTCTTACTTTTTTATTAAACTCATCCAATTCAAGTTTCCATATGTGCATCTACTTTTTCCTTCTAAATGCTGTGGAAGGCCTTGGTGGACATATGACACATTTTCAATTGTCTTGCTTCCCAGTGAAGGATATCCAAATTACACAATACATCTCCAACACAAAAAGCATGAAAACAAGAGAAAAACATTGTTCTACATAATGTGTGAGAAAAGCAGGGGATTAGATTTGCATTACAGGAAGAAAAAAAATTGAGAATACTTTGTCTTCTTCTATGTCTTTTGTTTTTTTGTTATTTTCTGTTTTAATTAATTATTTTTATTTATGGTAAAATATAAAACTGCCACTTTAACAACTTTAGGGCTTACAATCCTGTGATGTTTAGTATACTCATGATGTTGAAAAACATAACTACTATCTAATTCAAGAAAATTTTTATTGAGCCAGCTCACCACCCTGGTAAATGGCTGGGGCCTCACAAGACCTCGCTGCTCCAGGGTAAGAATTATTGGCGTTTCCTGAGGTCTGCACCATGTTGGAACTTGGGGAGCTGGGAGAATAGGCAGCCAGCTCACTGCCCTGGTAAGCAGCTGGGAGCCTGCCGGACTAAGAATCAAACATCAATCCACCCCCACCCCCATTAGCAAGTGGGAGCCAGAGGTCTGAGTATCTCTTGGGAGGATGAATGTATGCAGTGTGGCAAGTAAGGGAATTTCCTTCTACCATCTCTTTGAAGACAAATATTTTTATCACTGTTTTGCTCAGTTCCAATTAATGGTACTGCTCTATTCAATATTCTGTTTTTATAAGTTTGATATTTCCTTCCATTTTTCTCTATCTGATTGAAAGAACAGCTAATGTGAACAGCACAGAATGTACTATTGTGCCTATTGCTGTTGTCCTGGTGACCTGATGTGAGGTTCTGGGCCAGTTTCACTGCACTGTCTGGGATGACTCTGTTCCATCTTGTTCTGCTGTGTTTTTCTACCTTTAAAAAGAAAAGATAACAAAGCAACAAAATACCTCCAATAAACTCCCAACTCCAACAAAGCTGATCCATGGGGCATGGATGAGGAGAAACTCAAAAACAAAGCAACAGAATAATATAAGGTGGTTAAAAAGTAAATAACAACAATAAAACAGGTCAGTAAGGTACTGAGCAATCTGAAACAGGATATAACTAAACAAATAATGGACTTAAAAAGCAAAAGAAGGAAAAGAAAGTGCTCTAAAGGATATAACTGTATTTATCTTTAAGAGTGTAGGATTGATAACCATGTCGCTGTTTTTATTGGATCTTTGAACAGAACTGTTTGCAGCCTCACTGTTTGAATGTCCACTTTGTATGCTTTAATTTTGTGACTTGAACAACTGTGTCTAAGAAGACAGCATGTAATTTATCAGCTAGTGATTTCTTACTGTTTATTTTTTATGAAATTCTGTATTGTTTCTACCCTTTTTTCTGTTTTGCTTTTTTTCTCTTTAAAAAATTTTTTTAAAAAAGAATATTTTCATCACTCTGAAAGAAAACCCTGTGCTGTTCAAGAATCACTCTCCATTCATCTCTCCAGCTACTGGCAACCATTAATGCTTTCTGCATTGGTGTCTTTACCTATTCTAGGCAGTTAATATGAATAGAATCATTTGTGTTGTTTCTTCTGATCAGCATTTCAAAAGAGTTCTATGTTGTACCATACTTCAATGCTTTGTACCTTTTTATGATTGAAGATTATTCCATTACAGGGATACGCTACACTTTAGTTATTTTTCAGTTGAACATTTGGGATAACATTGCTATGAACATTCAATTCAAAGTATTTATTTGGGCACTTACTCTCAGTTTTCTTTGAGTATATCCTGTGAGTGGAATTGTCAGGTCATATGATAACTTTATACTTAATTTATTGAAGAGCATCATTTAATTTCCACTTCAGCTGCATCATTTTACTATAGGAATATATGAGGGTTCCAACTTCTTCAGATCCTCAGCAAAACTAACTTCCTTCCTTCCTTCCTTCCTTCCTTCCTTCCTTCCTTCCTTCCTTTCCATAGTTTAAGACATTTTTTTCCATTTTGATGACAGTGACACATTACTATGGTTTTAATTTACAAGGCCTAGGGGCTAATTATGTTGTGCACTTTCTCTTATGGTTTTTAGCTACTTGCATTTCCTATATTGGTAGTGCTTGTTCAAGTCTTATGCTCATTTAAGAATTGAAATGTCCAACTTCTATTAATATGTAGAAGCATTTTATATATTCTGAGTATCAGGTCTGCTGCCAAGGAATTAAAATAGAACATGTATAAATGGAGACAAATTATAAAGAAAATGTTATAAAATGTTAATAAGTGGAAAATCGGGGAAAGTGAAGTGTGAGAGTTCTTCTTAGTGTTCTTTTAACATCTTTAAAGTATGAAAATTTTCAAGGTATGAAATTACAAAATAGCAGTTTATTAAACATAGATTTTCAGATGTATTTGAATTACTTTTTCTGGTAATTTTTAAACAAACTAACGAGAAAATCATGAAGAAGTTTGATTATAGCCATACAATAAATTAAATTGACCTAATAGACTATTCTACCCATTCAGGCTTTGTGAGAGGTGTTTTATGCTAAGTTGGCTCTTTTTCCTAGACTGGTCCTTCAGAAGCTGCAAGTAAAAAAGTGGGAGTTCTGCCAGAGTCTCTTCTTTTCAGAGTCTGGCTTGTACCACTGTTATCCACACTCAGCCCAGCATTAAGAATTCTGCTGTTTGTTTTCCTATTTTCAGTTGATTTGTGTTGGATGTTTTTAGCATCTCATTTGGATAGTTTAGGATTCTGAAAATATATAACAAATTTCTTGAACAATTTCAAATGTATAATATCTGTCAAAACTCAGATATTTACCCATAATGTTGATCCCCTGCCTTGATGACAACAATAATTGTATGATTATATATTAATATAACAGCTCAGGGTAGTGCCGCAGGTAGATGTCGTGTTATCACATTAATCTCATGATTACTACCTGAGTATATCACCTTCCCATTCTTCAAATGATGAACTTTCTCAAAATTATATGGCAAATATGATAGATCTGAGATTCAAGATAGTATTTTTTTCTTCCAGAAACCAAATGCTTAATTGCAACAGTACAATGTTGCCCCTGCTGTCCTCCTTATTACCATTTGGGAGACTTATGAGAGGAAATATAGCTCAGGATACAAACTAATGATTCAGAATTCTCCTGAGTTCTTTAGCTGCTCCAGAGACTGCTTCTAGAATCCCTTCTTCACAGCTTTGCCTCCTTTAAATGCAAATGTTAATGTACATTTTATCTTGAAGCCAATGGTAAGAACTTTGAATGGAGCAGAAGAATGTGGGAAATGTGGGGGTTCCCTTTCCTCTCTTGTCCTTGGTAATGATTGGAATTTACTGAGCTCTGATTTTATGACAAGAAGCCCAAGAATTCCACTTTCCCAAGGTGGATCCAATGTAACTGCAGCACTTTCTCCCTCCACAGTGGCATGCCTTTACTGGCTTTGGCATGCTAATTTTATCTTTCTCCTCCAGATAAGAGAATTTGGTAAGATCACTGGCAGAAAGGGAAGAAAAGGCATAATGTGAACCAAGAAGATACAATTGGTGCTGTACTGAAAGTGAACTGGTTTCACTCACATTGATTTTTAAAATTAATCTAACTTTATTAAAATAACTTACTTAATGAGGCTAAATATTCTATAGTAGATCTGGTCATTTTTTGTAATGATCCATTTTCATGTATCTTATCAAATCTTAATTGCAATATTAAATTCCTAGTGAAGAATAATTCTGGTCCTCACCTTATGTAGACATAAACAGACCTTCCACAGAATGAGGTTTAGATTTTAATGCCTCTGTTAAGCTTTGGTTGGAGGATAAAGGATAAGTGATTTTAAGTGCAAAGGATCTGGAATCAAAAGAGAAATTAGGTATTTTTCTGTTGGTTCCCTAGGGGTTTACTCAATCCTTTCTTCCTAAAATATATGTCAATTAGACAATGAATAATTCTGTGATCCTCTCAATCCTCCTTCCCATCCAATAACATATTTTACTTTTAGAGAAATGAATTCATGGTTCCTGTTAATCCAGAGAAAAGGCAAAATTAAGTGGCAGAAGGTTGACACTGAGAATGATTTTTCTTTCAGATTTTTCTTGATCTTGAAGGTAGGTTCTTAGTCATCTGGGGAAACATTTTCCCTTCTTCATTTGCAGGGGAGAATAACATTCTTAATGACAATCAGGGAAGTGAGAGTGCTGCCTTCTGATGCAGTGCTATTCAGTAAGAGGCCACATCATCTGACAAGTCACGAATCAATAACACAGCTTCACTCACCTCTCTGTCTTTTGCTACTTTGGTTCAGGTCAAATGAGTTGAAAAAAAGCAGTGCTGGACAGTTATATACCATGATTGCTCTTATTAGCTGGGAATAAAAGTTTTACAGATGTTGTCCCTTCTGTTGAACATTTTTTGATCTCAGAGAAATATTTGTTAAGAACCACCATAGGGGTAAGTACATGAGTCTGTAAACACACTTGTGTATCTATGATAGACTAGGTATTTGTGGATGAGGGTAATTGTGTCTGTGTCTGTGAGTTGGGATTAGACTTGAGAATCATGAAAGATATTGAAGGAGAAATCCCAGAGAATGAATAAAGAAGAGAGGGTGGATTGTTATAAATTGGGTTTCTGTCAAATAGGTGACATCTGCTTTGGTCTTTACTGTTTGCTTTAAACCTTCTGCTTACAAAATTAACAAACAGCTAACACATCAAAGCAGTTAAACACAGGACAGTAAGACCTTCTTCTGAATTGCAAGTTTGACTTAGCAGCTTAGTGAGATCCTGTCTCAAAATTTTAAAATTTTAAAAATTCTGAGAATGTACCTTATTAAAAGAGCCCAAGTTCAATCCCCAATACTGTCCAAAAAATGTTAATGAAGGCACATGGTCTTTATTATTATGTTTTTTAAAGCATATATATTGCTGCTTACACACTTGTTTTCTAAAACTATATTGATAATTGTATTTGATGTAACTATTTTCCTTGGTAATCACTGATACATTTAAAACATTATCTTGAAACATTAACAATCATCAGACAGTTAGTAATGCACCCTTCACATAGAAGTTTAAACTTTACATTTTAAGTATCCTTTATTTTTGTAACAGCTATGTAAAATTCTGCAACCACTCTTAATTCTTTCAAATCTCTTTATTGACAATGAAGGCCTTCTATACATCTCTACTATTTTTATATTTTTACTGATATTGTATAATTAATGATCACTGAATGAGATTCTCTACTATGTCTTCTCAAGTACACAGTAAGAACTTACACTGTTTTCAAGGGAGTTTTTTTTAGTTTTGGTGAGGGGTAAACCATAAATAACATGAGGTAATAATAAATGGTGACAGTCTAGATGGCGGTTAGTAATATTATTTGAGCAGAGCAAGAAATCAGCCAACTTGATGACTTAAATGAAAATTATGCTTTGATGGTGTGTCTACTCTTTTAAAATTTTATTCACAGTGAGATTTGCTTCACAGAATTCCAGTGGAAGCTGCAGATAAGTTGCCAAGTGTATTCAGAATTATTCCAATTCCTTTAGCATAGGCTATTTTCTCTAAGAAGCATATTGGTTGTACAAAGTACTTTGGCTCTCTCTGAATTCTTATACCTTCCTGACTGTCTTTTTAGGGAAGAGACAAGATCAGTTGCATGGCCAAAATATTTTTAATCAATTAGCACAATCATGAAATGGGATTTGGCAAGAGCACCATAAGATACAAAGGACTAAATTGACATTAAGCTGCAATTGCATGGCATGACTTTATGGATACATCTGATCTTCATCCATTGCCCTATTTTTGAAACTGTGATATTTGAAAAAAGGAGGATGATTCATTTTCGATCTATTCTACACTTTCCAGGGTATATGAACAGTGAATACACCATATTGCAAAGTACTATTGTGCAACACTAAGAATGTTTCCAATTAAAACTGCTTGATCATCTCCTAAAGGAATTACAAAGGGAACTTTTTGAAATGTTGTAGTAATTGGGGCTATCTGTAAACCTTCCAATTCTGAAATAGATAACTTAAAGTTATAACCACTTGTGTTTACATATAGTAACTTCTTGCTGAAAAGGGAGATAAACTATGAGACAGACAAATCAGACACAAGTGGTAGAATTCCTTCTTCTGGGACTGTCTGATGACTCCAACACCCAACAGTTGCTTTTCACCTTATTCCTGGGTGTCTACCTGGTCACTGTGCTTGGAAATCTGCTTCTTGGGTCCCTTGTTCAGGTTGACTCCCAGCTTCATACGCCCATGTATTTTTTCCTCTGCAACTTGTCTGTGGCTGATCTGTTTCTCCACAAACATAGTTCCTCAGGTCCTAGTCCACCTACTTTCCAGAAAGAAGGTAATTTCATTTACATGATGTGCAGCTCAACTTTTTCTTTTCCTCATTTTTGGGTGTACACAGTGTGTCCTTTTGGCAGTGATGTCCTATGATCGGTATGTGGCAATCTGCAACCCTTTGCTCTACTATAACACTATGACCCGGAGGGTGTGTATCCAGTTGGCCACAGGATCATGGACCAGTGGCATTTTTGTGTCTGTAGTGGATTCCACTTTCACCCTAAGGCTGCCCTACAAAGGCAGCAACAGGATTGCTCATTTCTTTTGTGAGGCCCCTGCATTGTTGATCCTGGCATCCACAGACACTCGCACTTCAGAGATGGCCATTTTCCTCCTGGGGGTTGTGATTCTTCCTATACCTGTTTCCCTAACTCTTGGATCCTACAGTTACATCCTGTGACTGTGGTCAAGATGAAGTCAGCTGCAGGAAGGCTCAAGGCACTTTCTACCTGTGGTTCCCACCTTATAGTTGTCATCCTTTTTTATGGGTCAGGAATCATCACCTACATGACACCCAAATCTTCCAAACAGCAAAAGAAACTGGTGTCTGTTTTCTATGCAGTGGTAACTCCCATGCTTAATCCCTTAATCTACAGCCTGAGAAACAAGGATGTGAAGGGAGCACTGAGGAAAGTAGCTGCAAGGAATTTCCCAAGCAGGCTTGAGGACATCCACTGACTCAGAGACCTTTCTGACTTCCTGTGTGTTAAGCCTGCGGGTAGTCTATTTCCTTGAGACTCTATATGTGGTAAGATTCCCATCCTTCAGCCTTGTATATGAGCCCACTTTTTATTCTTTAGCACTTTCTTTGTGGAAGAAGCATAACAATTCAAGGTTCAATGAGACAGGGATCTGTTTTTTTCTGCTTTAGTCTTTGACACTCAAGATTCAGGAAATTCCCGGAGAAACATTATTATTTTATAAACCTTGTAAAAAACTCTCTTTAATTTTTAATATATACATATATTCATCTATCCAAGATGTTACACCAAGTATTTTCAAATTTTTAAAAAAAACATAAAATAATAAAAATTTAACAAACATTGACTTCTTGCTATAAATTCTATTTGTATGTGCATGCAAGTGTACCTGTATGTGTGTTAGAGGTGGGTAATGAAGACCACAGATATAATGAACCTGTTATATGAGCTCTTCTTTCCATATCACCATCCTTTTAGATATATTAGGATCTTGCCTATCATGATGTATGTTCATAAGGGTGAATATATAGTTTTGTAAATCAACAAGAAATAATTATACATCTCTGGGCTGGGAGTGAGAAGCTATAATCAAACCTAGGCCTGAAGGTCCAAGAGGAGAGAACTAGGACCTAGAGAGAGAATAACTATATTCAAAGTACACAGGCAAGAGCTGTGGACTAGATTAGATGGAGGTGAGTGAGCCCTGGGAAGAACTACTTCAAGCTAAATTTCCACTTTCCTTATGAGCATCACTATTGTATTCCAATTACAAGTCAGAGTACAATAAAAGGCAAGGAGCATCCTGGAGAACATGGCAAGGTGATAAAGGACAGACAATGAATAGGTTAAAGGAAGCTGAAGATGAACAGCAAGTGATTATTTTTTGGCCCTAAGCATCTGCTTGCTCTTTGTCCAGTGGTTAATTCATGCTCCTAATCCAGGGAACATATACAGTTACATCAATAAGTTTATTGTAGCAGTAAGTCACACTTCTTGATACCTAAAATATAGCTTCCACCAGGATTACTTATACAAGGAAATTGGGAAGAAAAAGGATGAAAAAAGCAAATAATTTGCAGGAAACATACCTACTTATAGTTTCTGCTACTGATTACTAGACATAAATGGATAATTATAACTTTTCTTTCACTATTTTTCATGAATTTATTTTCTACCTTATTCTGTATTTGCTAAGGCTTATCTCATATAGCGATTTAAAACTTTTTCCCTGAAAATTTGAGTTCCTTCATTGTCTCTTTTTATTGGACTTCTGGAGTTTATTTTTGACTGTAGCTTTTGTTCAAGGAAGTATGGTAAGACATCCCTGTGAATCAACTGGGTTCCCAACACAATCTTCTTTACCACCAGTGTATTTTAGCAACAAAATTTATATTTGGAAACCAGATTAATCAGTTCAGGCAATACAGTGATTTTACCTATGTCTGTTCAGTGATAAAAGTACCACAATACCAGTGAGAAGCTGTATGTAATTCATTAAGGTTCTCAGTGATTCAAGACCATGGTGAAGACATTTATTTGGGGGATAGTAGGTATCTTAAATCAGACAAACCTAAAAATATAAATACTAGTAGCAAAGAATCTGCAAAGGGTTACTTGTTCAATAATCTAAGGAGCAACTCCAATTCTATCCTTAGGATTAACAGTCTTTGAATTATAGCAGTTGTAGAAACAGCACCATATATTGACAACTACTAAAAAGTATACACTGCATTTTATAAGATAGCACTTTGGTCTTTAAGAGGTTGCCTGTTAGTTGGTGTGGTAACTGGGACTTTGGCAGGTCACATTTGGCAGTTCTAGCAAGTAAAATGCTTCTGCTTAATGGACTTGAGTAGTGACAGAAATTTAATGGACTTGAGTCTATTGCATTTTATTTCACCAAAAGGAAAGGAGAAACACTGTGACTATTTCTATGAGGACAGAATACTGAGTTTTGAATGATAGATGTGGGCCAGTGTAATCAACATACCAACAGGACCCAACTGTTTCACTTAGTGAATTATGTTCACATTGGAGTTCAGTTTTAACAACTGTAAACAATAATTTAACCAGCACTACATATGATATAAAAGATTTTCATCACCATGAAAAGTCTATGGTGTTCTCTTCTAGTCAGTGTATTCATTTTCCCCCCCTCTTTAGCAATCATTTGATCTGCTGTAACTACATATATGCCTTTTCTAAAATTTCATGCACATGTATTCTAACAGTTTATTTTTACATAACATTTACATAACATGATGCTTTTGGGGGTACATTCATCCTATATTTACTAATTGTCTCTTTTTATTGTTGAACAATAGTCCATTGTAGCTATCTCTCTCAATTTGTTTGTCCACTTACCAGATAGGGTGTTTTTTAATAGAGCTGTGGAAATGATATACTTATGCAGTAAATCCTATTTTACTCTGTAATTATCAGTGAGTTATTGGGGATTACACAAATTTATACTGCCTCTACTGAAGGCTGCTATTTGTTGAGAGTGGTACTGTGTCCACAGAGAAAAATCAGAGTCTGTTATGATTGGTTCAATGCTTCGTAAGCTTGAAAGGAACAATTGATTAATCCTATTCCAATATTGCAGAAAAAGTTGAACAAACAAAGCATCTTTGAGTTTACAGAAGATTCATGCTCGAGTGGAGAGTTCTTTATAACGTTTCTGTCAAGCAGCTTTCATGCCCCATGTGAATAACTGGAGCTTTAGGCAGCTCTCAGGGCAGCGTAGTCTTTCTCCCAGTGAGGCACAGATCAACTATGGAAGGACAGGCAGCACTCAGTTGCTGCTCCTCTAACACATGCACGTTGTAGGACCTTTAAGATGTGAAGAACATTTCACTGTCTGTCTTAATAGCATGGAAATTCTATGAGGCAACATACTTGTTTTGTTTACCGCGGTGTTGTTAGGGTACAACCTGGGCCTGAAATGTGCAGATTGCTTCATAAAAATTTGCTTGTAAAAGGAGTAAAAGAATGGAAAAATACTCATTGTCAATAGCAAAATTGTTTTAATTACTTCATAAATAAATATACCATAGAAATACTCTGGTAGGATTTTGCATAAGTAGAAGAAAGTAAAGCAGAAGAGTATAAAATGAAATTCATAAAGAAGTTCAAAGTTAAAACAGAAGTGTGATTTTTGTGAATTTTTTAATCTTCAGAGAATCTTAGTTTATGTAAACTAGCAGCATCCTTTGAGATAAAGGTACCCCAGGCTCATAGAATACAGAGCCTGCTATAGGCAGTTTTATTTGAGAATATAATTTTCTTTCCTTTGTCCTTGCATTTCACCCCTTCAGTTTGCAAGGTAGTCCTAGCTTTTGAAGGCACATAGTTCTGTGGATGACTCGCCTCAGGGCAGCCTTCACTTCATTATTTCTTAAGCTGTAGATGATGGGATTCAGCATGGGAGTCACCACTGTATAGGACAGTGACAGCAGCTTCTTGTTCTCAGGAGAGGTGCCAGAGCGGGGTCGGACATATGTGAGAATGGCTGTGCTGTAGAAGAGAGAAACAACAAGGAGGTGGGAGGAGCAGGTGGAGAAGGCCTTGTGCTTTCCCTCAGCTGATGGCATCCTGAAGATGGTGGAGAGGATGCGGACATAGGACCCCAGGATCAGCAAGAATGGGAAGAGAATAAATAGGACAGTTGCTGTCAGGGCCTCCAGTTCGAAGAAAGAGGTATCAGCGCAGACCAGCGCAATGATAGGTGGGCTGTCACAGAAGAAGTGGTTCACCTTGTTGGGACCACAAAAAGGGAAACTGAAAATCCATGAGGTTTGCACTGTGGCTACTGGAAACCCTGAGAACCATGAAGCAGCTGCCAGTTGGGTACAGGACTTGAGACCCATGATAACTGGGTAGTGCAAGGGATTACAGATGGCCACATAACGGTCATATGCCATGGTGGCCAGGAGGCAGCACTCAGCAGCCCCAAAGAAGAAGAAAAAGTACATCTGAGTGGCACAGCCAAGGAAGGAGATGGTTGTGTCTTGACTCATCAGAGTCACCAGCATCTTGGGCACAATGACCAAATTGAAACCTATCTCCAGGAAGGATAAGTTTCTGAGAAAGAAGTACATAGGACTTTGTAAAGCAGAATCAGCTGTGGTGACCACAATGATGAGGACATTTCCCATTAGTGTAACCAAGTAAATGGTCAAAAACAGGAGAAACAGTAGAGCCTGTATCTCAGAGGACAGGGTAGAGAAGCTTATAAGAACAAGTTCACTGACAGTTGTCCAGTTTTCCCACATCATGCTTCTGTCCAAGATTTTGTTAGGAATTCAAATCCCACAGAGGTAAAAGACTCTTCATGTGGCATTTATGTCCCTATAATGCCTAAGAAAGAAAATCTGTAGCTTCATTCTCCACCTTTTTGTTATGGTTGCTGAAGATCAAACATCTTTTTTCTCCAAAACTTATGAAAGAAAATTGATCATCGGGTTCATATATTTTTTAAAAATTTTATTTATTTATTTATTTATTTGGTTCATATATTTTAGATTTCCACTTTTTTTCCAGGTTGGATTGAGATAAACCATGTGTAGTCTATGTGTGTCTTAGAATTTTTCTATAAAGGATAGCAAAAACCACAGCTTCACTTTGGGTTCCTATTCTATCTCACTTTAGTAATCAGTAGTGCTAAGAAATCAAGGTCAAGTGCTTCTTAATAGATGCATCTTAATGCATAATGAAAGGTATTTATATCAGGCAGAGTATCTTCTGAAAAACAAAGGGTGGGAAGGCAAAAAAAATCAAACCAATAATTACCAAATAATACCTAAGGAGAAGCCCGAAGTTTACCCCAACCTCAAGAATTTTCCACCAAGGCAGAATTCATTGTGTCATAAAAAGCACTATTTCAATATCCCCCAAAAAACTGCAATGTAAAGAATAAAGTACATAATGTAGAAAGGGTTTGTTATCATTTTAGGAACAAATGATCTCAACTTGCTCCATGGAATCAAAGGTAACAGATGCAAGGGAGTGTCAGCACCATGAACAGAGGTCTAGCTATGTGAAGTATATGAGACTCATCAGCTTCTCTTGGTTAAAATGTATTCTGACTTGAAAAATTTAAATCTTACATTTTACACATTAATAAAGCCCAACCCAAACATGCAGGTTGATGTATAAGATAAAATTTTATGAAAGAAAAAAGCAAAAGTTTTTATCACTTTCAAAATTGAGACCCCAGAATTCTTTCTGATAATGATCAACTTAAAAAATAAATATGAAGTGCTTTGCATACTGTCTGGCATAGTATAAATAACCAGGAAACCTAAAATCTGCTTCTTATCCAATCCTTTGCCCAAATTCCCTTTAGCCCCTTCTATTTAGCACTAAGACAACAGGATAATTTTTTCTAGAGGAACATATTATAAAGAAATTATGTTAGTACACTTTATCAGTATGCTATGTGATAATAAGAGAAATGGGAAATAAAAAATAATAAATGAGTGAAGCATTTGAAATGTAGATAGTCTTAGAAAAACCCACATAAAGATGGTGACATTTGACTGAAGTCCTAGGCATATACAAGAAATAAAGGGGATGAGGTAAAGAGGGAAGTAAAGGGCAAAATGGGAAACATTTTAATTTTTTGCTGATTTCTATTCATTTTAAAAACTCAACGAGGGCATTGCTCCTTCTATAGAAACTTTGATATTACAATCATTTCAATAGTAAGAATGAACATTTATGGAATATTAAAAATGTGCATACCATTCTATTTTACATGTATTATTCTATTTGATTTTCATAACAACTTGAAGATGCAGGTACCATTAGATGAATTTTACAGATAAAGACTCTGAAGCACATAAAAATTGAGCTATTTTTCCAAGGATAAGCAGCTAGTCTGTACCTGGTAGCAGGATATGTGTTCTGGGTGGTCTGCCTCCAAATAATAGGTGTATTCATCAGTTGACATTTTCATCCAATTTTGCAGAATGACAACTAGTCTGAACTTATGAATAGTTGCAAACTAGAGTATCTGGCATAGGGTAGTAGAAAAAGAGCAGAGAAAGACAATTTCTAAAGATGAACAAAAGTTTTAATACTGGAAACTGCAATACCTTTCAATAGTTTTTAATTTATAATAATCATTTATTTTTGTCTGGTACTCTGGAAATTATACTCCGTAAGAGCACAGACTGTGTTACTTAAATTTTTAGCCCAGTGTCTAGAAAAGTAAATGCCTGGTAAATTGTTACTGAATGAGTTAATGGTTAGTGAAGAAATGTGGAAAATAATTAGGGAAAGATTGGTATAAACATAGGCACAGTAAACCCCATTCATAAGGTATTTAGACACAAACAGAAGAACATTGTATAATTAGCCCAGATTTAAGGAATGGTAAGAGATAGGAATTGTATTCATCATCTTTCTCCACTCCAAATATCCTCCTCACATCTACCCCATTTCAGTCAATGGCATCATCCAGAAATACAAATCAAGAGCTGGGATATAATCCTTTAAAATATCTCCTGAAATTGTTTATTCTTCCTCCTACACATTGATCCAGTGTCATCTCTGCCATTTCCTCCTCCACTGCTTTTAATTCCTGGCTTTCATTTTCTATGGCTTGGAACATTAGAGTAATCTACCTCCAGTTCACTCTCTTCAAACCAGCCTCGGCCTGCACAGGATCTGACAGCAACTCACATAGAATCACTTGCACGCTTAGTGTCTTTCAGTAACTCTCACTGAAAAACTCCTAAATAGGTTTTTTTCTTTGATCTTTGCTTATTTTCCCAGCTGCAAATCCCCTATCAACCTGATGCTCCATACTTGCTTTTCCTTGCACCTGCCATATTCCCTTATTCCTTTTTGCATTTATGCACCTGGTTATTTTCTCTTGGAAACCTCTCACTGCAAGTAACAATAATCACTCACATTGTAAATCTGAGGTGATTCATCACATTTTTTTGATAAAACTTTCCTGCCCTCCCATGACAGAATTAAGGAATTATTTATTTTACTTTCTCATAACACTTTGTGCAAACCTCTACTAGACGTCTTTTATAATTGTGAGCTCTAATAATGATCCAAAATGTTTCTGAGAATGGTCAAGACCCTGAAGCACGTCACTTAAGCCACATCTGAAAACATGTTTCTTCTTCTTCTTCTTCTTCTTCTTCTTCTTCTTCTTCTTCTTCTTCTTCTTCTTCTTCTTCTTCTTCTTCTTCTTCCTCTTCCTCTTCCTCTTCCTCTTCCTCTTCCTCTTCCTCTTCTTCTTCTTCTTCTTCTTCTTCTTCTTCTTCTTCTTCTTCTTCTTCTTCTTCTTCTTCTTCTTCCTCTTCTTTTGGTACCAAGGATTGAACTCACAACCTTGCACTTGCCAGACAGGTACCTATGTTGCTAAACTAAATCCCCAGCCTCAAAACATGTTGATGCCAATGTTTTAATTTACACTTATGGGATAAAACTCTATTTTTTCCATTAGTGACCACAAATAATTTAAGACATGAAGTGGATATAAGAATTCAGGCAAAAGTACTGTCATCAGGAAAATATCTGTTTTTTTTTTAACATATCTTTTTAAGTGGTATCAAAATCTCATGTAAGAATTTATGAGATGTGTTAATGAAGTGCAGACAAACCATGCCCACACTCATTCATTAACCTGAGCTCCAATGTCAAGTTACTGGTAGAGCCCTTTTCATTCATCCTCACCTACAATGGAGATAACTAATTCCTCTCTCAATGTGTTCATCACAGCATCTAAAAACATCATCACAACAATGACTTTGTTTCATAATTATTTTACACTTGTGTCCTATCTGCCGCACTCCATGGAAACACAAAACAAATCATATCCATATTACATTGCCTAATATCTATGACTAACAATAAACACCTGTAGAATCACTAGTTAGGATATATATATATATATATATATAGTACTACTTCATTGTTGTAATTTGCTGATTTATTTTGCAAGGTTAAGAAAGTTCCATGTTATGAATTTATAGTGAGTCTCTGATGGAATAAAGTGATCACTATTTTTAAGTTTCTGTAAAATAGTCCTTTAATAATACTTTAAATTATTTTTTGGTAAGAAAGATAGAAATAAAAGTAGAATTAAAAGCTATCTCAATTATCAATTCTTATTGTTGTAATATTATTTAGGAGATTACATATTTTCCATTATGTAATCTAAATACTAAACCAAACCTCCTGGCAAAGCAGTGTTGGATAAATATAAAACACGGTAATAAAATATATAGCTAAAACCTATACTGTAACAACTGAGACTAGAGGAAAAGTCAAAGCATAACTGAGTTTGAGAATTTCCTGAGGAAAAGAAACAAGATGACTTTACACAGGCTAACATGTGACACAAAACTAGGGAGAAATGTGTTCTCAGTCTCCAAATCTAGAGGTTTGCAAAGAGTATTAGTAGATGATCAGTTAATAAATTTGAGAGAACTTACATAAGATGACTAGTAGTTTTTGACTTTTTACACAAGGTTGCCTCCTCCCTTTCCTTTCAAACCAAACTTAATGGAGAATGGCAGTACTGAAATTCAATGAGGATTTGGACTTAGGGACTCAGAGTTTTACCTTCTTGATTTTTACTTCTCTTCCGTGTTATGAAATAATATCCTAAGCATTGTTATAAGACCTAGGAATGCAAACAATAGAGTGTGAAAACTTGATTTAGGATTTTGCATCTGCCTTCTTCCCACAGTTACAATTCCATATTTTCCTTTTTTGTCTTGATTTCACTTTAAATTTTCCTTTACATTTCTTTACCTCCAAATGGGGTATTCTTATTTTATCTTTATATGGTCTGTTTAGCTATCACCTCTCTTTTCTGTTGTTAATTTTTCATGTATTCCCCTATTGAGGAAGGAAGATTTGGGAAGATTTTGAATAATTTATTTTCCTATAACTGTATGATTATAGTTATGTTTCTAAAGATGTTATCAGTGCAGCACAGTTCAGGTTGTATTTGTCTTCAATTTTGCACAGCACACAGCTTTTTATAGTTGTGATTATGACTATTTTATGAGAAAGACTGAAAGAGAGAGAAAGACAGGCAGAGACAGAGACAGAGTTTGAGAGAGACAGAGAGAAAGACAAGGGAAGTCTTAGGTGAAAACAAAGCTATTGGGAAGCTTAGGTGAAGTTGCCTGGCCAGCTGCATCTCTTTGTCCACAACATCACCTTTTAGAGGCAACACTTTGAAAATTCTGTGTTTTGCTTCAGTAAGGAAGAACAAGATGTTATACTTGTGAGAACTTTGTGAAATTACCGTAGGAGTGATTGTTTTAGGTAACACAGTTATGATGGCAAGTAATATGGTGTCACAAATTTAAAATTCTGGTCATTATTATTACTGATTTTTACAGTTGTGAGACACTTACTGACATAACATTCCCTGAATAAAGTTTTGTGAATTGTAAAACACTAATTACAATGATGCCCAGTGACATGACACAGTTACATTGAGCATTCTAAAGCACAGTACGTATATTCTTATTGGATTCTACCCTTTCCCAGATTCCTTAGTCTGTCATGTCCATAGCCAATGCATGAGATTTCAGATATATTTCTAGTGGTGAGCAATTCTCTTTATAAGACATTTTAAATCTATGTCCCAACTTCTCATTCTTTACTCACCTCTTTGCAAATAACATCTGTCTGCATAAATTCCAGAGAAACCTTGGACTATGTCATTTATTCCCTATAGAGCAGCCTTGGCCTGTTTCTGAACAAGTGATTCCAGGGGACTCTTAGATTATGGATTTGTCTGTATAAGTCATTCCAGAGAAGCCCTCGGCTCTATCTGCTTCATTCATTTCAGAGACTATCTGGGCTTTACTTGTCTTGGTCCATATTGCTGATAGATTCTGCCTTGTGCCTTTGTCACATTCTCCAGGAAGTTTCTTTCATCTCAGGTGTGGATCAGGGACACCAGGTAAATCCTAGAATGTTACTGGGTCAGCCACTGTAAAAAAGCACTGGGCCATGCAGCATCAGCACTGCAAGGATGTTCTGAGTTGGACCTGTATCAATCACTCTGAAGGGTTTCAGTCTGGGTCTCAGAATTTCTTCAATACCTGGTACTTAACGTAGGAGAACAATCCCTCAGTGCTTCCTCTCCTTCAAGTGTCATCATAGATACCCTTTTTGACAGGTATGAGTTTTGGGGAGCTCCCAGGACTGCACATATTCATGAAGATTCTGCAATCCTATTAATTGGAGGAAGGTCATTATTTCAGCTATAACTTTTCTTGAAGTTGTAAGGCTGTAAGAGCAAAGAGATGAAACCAGTGGCCTATCTGCCCTCCAAGCATGTACCCTAGAGCAATTAGAACAGCATGCCAGCACTTTTTCACATTTCCTAGCACTTTTGATTTTCACTGAATGAGTTTTCAGTCTAAACTACGTGGAGCATATTAATAAGGAACATAATTGTTTGGGGAGGTTATTAGCTCTAGAAGAACGTCTGACTGTCTCAAAACTTGAGCCCTTGTGGAATAGCAATTGAAGTGTAGAGAATTACATATAGTCAGTGCTTTGGATAAAATTTCCTTCAGGGGATAAGAGCCTTCTTAAAAGGCTCAAATAGGTATCTGGACATTCTTCTTAAGGTTTTTGGAACATGTTTGGTTTCACATTCCTTACAGAAAGCAGTAAGGATAGGTTACTTGCTGGTTATTTTTTGATATCCAGCCAGTGTTTGTATCTAGCCAGTGTCTAAAATTTTCCACAGGGCGTGTTTAATATAATGACATTTTTGTCTCACTCTCATCTACATACCTTGAAATGTTCTGTTGTTAAGATGGAATGTTCACAATGATGATTTCCTATCATTTTGATTCAAAAGCCAATAATCCTTTTATTCTTGGTTTTGATTGATTTTGGTCTGTTTTCACTTATTTGATTCCAATATATATATATATAAATTATGGACAGCTATTTTGAAGAAAATAAGAGACATCATGGTAGCCATTATTGATTTCCTAGTGTCTGGTCTTGAAAGCCCTTAAGGCTCTCATTCTTGTGTTTTGATTGCTTTTATACTATTTTGATATGTATTAATTTGTGTGTGAAGGTATGGACAACTATTTTGAAGAAAACAAGAGATATTATTGATTTCTACTGTCTTTTTCTGATATCCTGTGTTATTTGCATTATTTTACTCTGCTCTACTTTGTTCTGCTTTTCTTCATTTAGTTTGCTTCTGTTTAAAATAAAAAAGATGGCATGTTCATGCCATACTTTGTTCTACATAAATACTCCAAATGCTCAGCACAAATAATTATACCCATAGGTGTATGTATGAAAAAGAACAGCTATCTATTGTTTCCCCTGATAATCCTTTTCTTTGTCTAGTAAATGTGCGGCACACTTTCATTTCCTATGATTACTAGGGATTGCAACCAGAGATAATGTGAGAGCAGACACAGCTACCTGACATCTCCCTGTCATTTTAAAAATTCTCTTCCTCTTTCAAAGTCTCATTTTACCATGTGTAGGAGTAACATAGGTTCCAATGACAAAAAAAAATGTGTAAGATCCATTGTCATTCACTTAAAAATATTTTTTTATGACCTGACATTTAGCAGGCACTAGGAATTCAGCAGTAAATACCCCTTGCTTCACAGCATATAAAATTAAGAAGGGAAAACTAACATCAGAGAATCGTACAAAAAAATGAAATTGTAATAGTAGTGTAACTAAAAGAAAATGTAAAAATAGCACTGTTATTTCCTCTTTTGCAGGACATAAAATATAACTGTGTGGCATTTAGATAATAATTTAATAACATCATTATGAACAGCAATGACAAAGGGTGGGTATAGTTATTATTTCTGATCAAAGGAAAAGCCTTTAATAGGTAAATCAACAGTTATGAATTCTTAGTCCTCAAAGGGAGCCTGTATGTAAGTGGGATTTAAAAAATACCTATCAAAGTGATGTGTGGTTTGGAGTCCATTGTGACAGATAAAGATGCCTTAAATAATGGTTTCAATAAAAATATTTCTACTTATGTGTTTCTGACAATTAATACTTATCCTTAAGAGGTGTGTTCACATATTTATGTTGGATTCAAACCATTCATGGTCCAGGCAGGTTGCTGTACACCTGTAATCTAAACTACTCAGCAGCTGAGACACAGGTCTTATGCTGGCCTGGGCAACTCAATGAAGACTCTGTTTCAAAATGAAACAATCAAAAGGGGTGGGATGTGGTTCCAAGTACTTTCTGGTTCAGTCTCCAGTATAAAAAAAGTTATTTATGGAAAGATCCAGAAAAATATAGCTGTATCAGCAACTCACACTTGTGGGTAAGTATTGAATTTGGATAGGATGCTATTAAACTGTGTTTTATATTTAAAATTTCAATGGTCATTTTTTCAGTACTCATGGCTGCTGTGTCCTTTCAGCCCACTTGGAAGAATATAGTGAAAAAAAATTCCCTATATAGTCTTTCTTGAGCACCAGAATTAGGTTTTTCTTTCCTTCAAATGAAAGTTCTATAGTCTATCACAATTAACCCTGTGAAGCAAGGATTTTCTTTCTGATTCCTGAGATGGGTTTAAGCCCTTTTTCTTATTGTCCTGGTGAGAATTACTTGGCTTCTAAAAAATGTTAATTTTTTTAGCAGCCATTCTCTTTTTCCCAACTTTTCAGGTACTTCCTTTCTGGCCATCAGAAAAATTTTAAAAATTATTTAGATTTTTTTTTTGACCTTGATTCTCATTTTAAATCTGGCTAAAATCAGTCAGCAGTACCCATCTCATACCCTGAATGTTGGGGTGTTTTGAAATTTCCTTTACCAAACTAATCTGCAACCCCTAATCTTAGTCTCTTGAAAAGTTTTGGGATGTGAGCACAAAGAAATTTTCTTCCAGGGAATAGCATACGTGGTCTTTAGTCAAACTGCCAGTGGGGTCCCTTGTTTCTCACTGAAATCTGATCCTGGTCTTTACTGTCTGTGTTTCTATCAGCATTCTGGCCTTCTGGCTCTGACTAGAATCTCCCATGAAGTTTAGTTTAAGAATATTAGGACTTAATATTCAAGAATATTAGGGCTTCTCTGGCCAGCAATTTCAAGCTTTTTCAATCTTCTCTTGCAAACTAGTTTGAAGGTTAGCTAAATCACAGTAATAACCCCATTCCTGGTACCAATTTTTATCTTAGTCACTTTTTAATTTCTGGAAAATAGTACTTGACATCTACAATTTAAAGGGAGAGAGATTTATTTTAGGCTTATGGTTTAGTTCATGGTGGTAGGCATGGCAGAAAACAGCTGCTCATCCCATGGCAGCCAGGAAGCAGAGAGGAAAGGAAGGAGTTGGAGAGGGGGATACACCCATATACCTTTTCAGGTTATTTCCCCAGTGACTTACCTTTTCCAAAAGGCATCAACTCCAGCAGTACATTTAGTTATGAATTCATCAGGAGATAACCGACTTATGAGTATAACATCCTTACAATCCAGTTATCTTACAAAAGTTCCATCTCTGAACATGAGACTTTTGGTGAATATTCTAGTTGTAAACTATAATAGGTACTAATTTTTGTTTATAGTAATGTTCTGGCTTCAAAGTTGCATATATTTTGAGTCTGACTCTACCTCTAACTGTGCTTTCTTATAATATTTTTAATGTAGAGTTTTCTATCACACAAGGTTTTAAGGAGTGCTTATGTTATATGAAAACAGAAACAAACACTTGTGCAGTTCTCATTTCCAAAGTGTGACAGGTATTTTGGTGGAAGAAAAACATGTAAAAGTAAATACACAAAAGCATGCGCAAAGTTTTATTTATCCATTGTTAAGCTTGGAATGACCACATAGGGCAGAGTGTATTTTATATTGCCTGAGAAATCACAGCAGGACTTTGAAAGATGAGATGCATATGGCAAAAGTAAAGGTGCCTTTGAAGAAGTAAAAATACAATGGCAATATTATCATCTATGCTAATTTTCTGAACTATGACCTCAGAATGCTGAGGGAAATGCATGCCTTTTCTCTTCTTTATTCTCATTCATCTTCATTATCCTTCAAAATTTATTTAATTCAAATCAAAATTTCCTTGATACACAAAACATATTAAATAAGTAAAATCCTACATATTTCATGACAAATATTATTGGTTAGGCTATCAAAAAAGAATCACACTCAAATTTCTGGTGGCAGTTTAAAATGGTACATTTACTTTGGATAGGAATTTGCCAACACTGTAGTTAGCTTTTGCCCAAGAAATCCAGGTTTTAGATTTCCATCTGTCAGATATCCCAACAGAACTACAAAAAAGGCATACATTTAAAGCTATCATTTAATAATAATAGATTGATTAAATGAATTATGACATGTTCACAAAATAGAATGCTATGAAGTTATCAAAAGAAAGTAATCTTTTTTTGTGGAATCAGGATCTCTTAGCACTATCACTGAAAAAATGTATCACTATAGCAAAACATAAGAACCTAAATAATGGAAGCTTAGATCATTTTTCCTGGGAAATATCTACTAAGGAAGAACATGATTATTGAGATTATAAAGACATACATAAATGTTACTGATTCACGTTTTTGATGGATTAAAAACTGGTGAGCAAATTAACGACAGCTGAATTAAATCAGCCTGGTGCCGAGATAGAAAGTCCACCTGAGGAAAGTTGCCAGCATAAATAGAGATGTGGAAAAGATGAGTGAGGCATTGCGGGTTTCTCTAAGTGTTGCTGTTTGAGCTGTTGGTTTCCCTGGACGAGCTCATCATAACTAGCTTCCCCAGGGTGAATTTGACCATTGTCATAGGAGGAGCTCAGGACCTTGTTGGTGAGAGTGCCTGTGGTTCACTTTGGGGGAGCTCTGGTCCTTACATTGAACATTGCTTCCTGGCTCCAGAGGGGAAGACGTGCTGTTTAATCTCCAGGACAAATTCATCATGCTGGATTTCTGGCATGTACTCAAATGTTCTCACCACCTGAGGGGCTTGGGACATTTGTGTCACTGAGAATGGCTGTGGTGCTTTTCAGGACAGCCCTGGTCTTTATTATGAGCATGAGTTCTCGGCTGCAGTGTAAAGCCCTCAACTTACCAGCACAGTTCCTTCATCCAGCTGGCATAGACTTTCTAGCTTCCACCACTGACCTTTACGTCTTCCCAGGACAGATCCATAAAAGAGACTTGTGTGAGTCCTTCCTATGGGCTCTAGAACTACAGCTGGATCCATGGGAGGCATTGTCATGAGCTCTGGGTCTTCATCTGGATTCATGCAGGACGTTGCTGTGGGATTTGGGCCTTTGGCTGAATATTCTATGTCTTTAGTGTTGTGGATAGATTTCCTGTACTATCTTGTGTTAAACTTTGGGTGACCATCATAAATAATATTATAAATTCTGTGTCATGATTGTAATTGTTCTCTGAACAACCCTGAGTACAATGTTCCTATATGAATATTGAAGATCAATAAACAAAGGAACTAACAGTGCTTCTAGGAGTAAGAGCTGAAATGAGACAGTATGGAGAGCTATGCAGTGGAAGGGTTAACAAGATTTCTTCTCTGATAAATGAAGGGGTAGATTTGGCTAAAGAGGGAGAATGTTACAAGATGACCTTTGATGGGTTTTGCCCTTTTTCAGTGTGTACGTCTCCATGTTATAATTAGTAGATGTTTCACACTACCCAAAGTGCATGTTGCACAGTAACATACATACCTAGAAACACTTGTCCACAGAAGTATTGAAATACTGATTGAAACAACAAGAAAAAATCATAAGTCTACAATGGCAGAGATAAGGTTTTGAAGCTGCTAATAATAGATCTAAAAATCCTTCTGTTTTATTTTTTTTCTTTGCCTAGGTTTCTCAAAGCAATTTCAGCTACTTTTACCCAATGGATATGTAAACCCATGCATAGAACAGGCTCAAATATGAGACTGATTGTTTTTCATTATAAACTTTAGGTTTCTTAATATCTAAAGGATACAGATTCTGGGGGCCAGGAGCTTATAGAGGGTCCCGATTAAGGCATTTTTTTACCTCATTATTCTTCAGGCTGTAGATAATAGGATTCAACATGGGAGTCACCATAGTGTAGGACAATGATAATAATTCCTTATTCTCAGGAGAATCTTTTGATTTGGGCTGAAAATATGTGAGGCTTAAAGATATATAGAAAAGGCACACAATAAGGAGGTGAGAAGAGCAGGTAGAGAAGGCTTTCTGCTTCCCTTTAGCTGATGGAATCTTGAGGATGGCAGTAGCAATGTGGGTGTAGGAAAACAAGATCAGCAAGCAGGGGATCATGACCAACAGAAAGGTTCCAACAATGGCATTGATCCCAAATAGGGCTGTGTCTGCATACACCAGCCTCAGCACAGGTGGGCTGTCACAGAAGAAGTGGTTCACTTTGTTGGAGGCACAGAATGGGAAACTGAAGAGTCACGTGGAAAAAGATCATGGAGAAAGATCACTCTGATTTTGTGAGACTAATGATGTGATGAGGAAATAGCAGAGGGATCAAGAGATCTGTGCCTGGTATCAGAGAGACCAGCAGGTATCTCCTGATTGCTGTAGTGTGCACTGATAACTCCTTTTCAAGCTGTATGGAAAATACAAAATTACTGGAGAAAGGACAACTGCTGGTTAGATCCCAGTGAATAATTTGTATGTCAAGCTTCTATTTAGCTTGACATCTGGAAGGAAAAAGATAATCAGTTTTAGACAATAACTATGATCAAACTTATGTAATACTTCTTCAAATCATACAATGTCTACTATTTCAAGCTTAAATTACAAAAGCCAAGTATAATTTTTAAAATATAATAAATGGGTCAAAGATGCAGCAAAAAATACAGTGAGTTGGAAACTTCCCTGTCATTTAAAGGCAAAGCACCCTCTGTCTTTCCAAGTAAGCAAAGTGAGGAAGTCATGGGAGATGCACAGGACAGCTTGGATTTATGAGACAAATCTGAGGCATCAGAGTATTTGTTATTTTACTCAGAAAAGAGTCCAAAAGAAACAGACTTGCATTGCATTGTATTGTTTCTACTATTTACTTTCAATAAGCCTCATAAAATATTGATTATGGAATAAAAACTCATAAAAATAAATCTTAAGGGGCCTGGCATTTAGCTCAGTGGCATAAGTGCCTGCCTGACAAGTATAAGGTTGTGATTTTGATCTCCAGTACAAAAAAAAATCTTAAGGCAGACATAAACATGAAGGGAGAATAGACCATGATTTGATTTTTTATTTCACAGCCCTGTGGATCAAAGTGGTTCAATTGTATAAAACCTGAATTAATAAATTAGAGTGGAAGTTTACAAAGTTATGCCCAAATTATTGGGAAAAATTATGATGCATACAATAATGATGAAATAAAATCCTGAAACTATCCACTTAATAAGTATTGTTGAAAGATATAAGAAATAAAATAATATTCAAATAAATACCAGAGCAATAGTACATATCCTTGATCTAAAGTAAACATGACTTTTTAAATTGAAAGTATCCTTAAGTACAAAACAAAATAAATTTTAAAACATGTATACAAACATGTGTTTATGTGTATTCAAGTTTAAAAATATTTTGGAAACAGAAAAATTCTGTTATGACCAGATTAGAAAAGTGATTAGAATAACAAAAAACAAAAAATACTCTTAAACTACAACCATGTAAAAAGTTAAGAAAAGTTCACTGCCATTAATCTTTAAAGAAGTACATATTTATGTTTCATTTATTATTATCACTAGTAGTGTTAATAGTAGTAGTGGTAGTAACAGTAATAGTAGCAGAAGTATTCCTGGGTGCTTATCCCAGGGCTGTTGCACTTAGCTACATCCAAGTCCTTCAATTTTGTAAAATTTTGATACAAGAATTCATGAAACAAACTCAAAGGGACATCCAAGAAACAAAAAATTTTATTAAAGGTGTGCAAAAACATTTAAATGAATCTGAGGATAGGATTTCGGACCTTGAGAACAGTATCACAATTAGTGAACAGGAAAGGGGAGAACTTTTAAAAATAACAAAGCAGCATGAAGTGACAATTTAGCAGCTTCAAGGCGATTGCAAGAGAAAAAAGTTAAGATTAATAGGCATCAACGACGAGGCAGGAGACAATGAAAATGGCAAAGCCAGAACATTAACATAAGTAATAGAAGCAAATTTCCCAAACATGGGGAAAAAATCTGATATGCAGATAAGTGAGACATATAGAACACCAAACAGTCACAACCAACATAAATCTACACCCAGACATATAATAAGGTCTCAGATATACAGAATAAAAACAGAACACTAAAATCTGTTAGAGAAAAGACACAACTCACCTACCAAGGAAAGCCCATTAGAATCACAGCAGACTTTTCAGCACAAACCTTCAAGTCAAGAAAAGCTTGGAGTGAGTTATTTCAAGCCCTGAAAGAAAACAACTTTCAACCCAGACTGTTGTACCCAGAAAAATTTTCATTTAAATTTAATGGAGAAACAAGATACTTCCATGGCAAAGAACAGCTGAAGAAATTCACATCTACCAAGCCAACCCTAGAAAGAGTATTGCAAGACATACTAGATAGAGATAAAAATAACCACAATTCCCAGAACAACAACAGAAAGAAACTACCAGGTAGGACAAGCAATTAAACAAGGGGAAAAAGCAAAAGGAAACAACTGGAACATAACATGGCAAAGTCGAGCCAGTACATATCAATTTTATCCATAAATGTAAATGGCTTCAATTCATCTAACAAAAGAAACAGGCTGCCAGAATGGATCAAGAAGCATGATTCCACAATGTGCTGTATATAACACATCTGATCTAAAAGGAAACTGAGAGATTAAAAGTCAAAGATGGAAAACACTATTCCATTCAACAGAAAACCAGAAAAAAGAAGGGGTAACTCTTATATTGGCAGACAATGTGAACTTTAAGCCTAAAATTATTAAAAGAGACAAAGAAGGTCAGTACATATTTGAAAGTGGAAAAATTCAAGAGGAAGAACTAACATTTATAAATATATATGCACCAAATACAGGAGCACCCAACTATGTAAGACAGATGCTAATGGGCATGAAAAATCAAATGCACAAGAACACAAGAACACAATTATAACAGGGGACCTTAAAACCCCATTGTCACAAAGAGATAGATCAACCACACAAAAATTCAGCACAGAAATAACAGAATTAAATCATACCTGTGAGTAATTGGACCTAGTAGATGTTTACACAGTATTCCACCCAACCACATCAGAATACACATTCTTCTCAGCTGCACATGGGACATTCTCCAAAATAGACCATATATTATCCCATAAAACATTTTTAATTGCAAGGTATTGAAATTATCCCATGGATACTATCTGACCATAATGCACCGAAACTAGAAATTAATGGCAGAAAATTTGTAAAAACTGTATAAATACATGGATATTAAATAACAACCTTTTGAACAACCAGTAGGGTACAGATGAAATTAAAGAAGAAATACAACAATACCTATAACTCAATGAAAATGTGGAAACAACATACTGTAACCTATGGGATGCAATGAAAGCACGCCATGAAGGAAATATATAGCAATAAACAGTCATATCAAGAGAACAGAATGAGCACAAATAAACATTTTAATGCTTCATCTCAAGCTTCTAGAAAAAGAAGAGCAAATTTAATCCAATGCTCATAGAAGAGAGGAAATTGTAAAGATAAGAGCAGGAACCAATGCAATTGAAACTAAAAAAATACAAAGAATTAATGAATCAAAAAGTTGTTTTATTGAGAGAATAAACAAAATTGAAAAAACTCTAGTTAATCTCACAAAGAAAAAGATAGAAAAAACCCAAGTACACATATTAAGGTCTAAAAAGGGGAAAATTACTACAGATCCCATGGAAATTCAAAAGATCATGAATAACTACTTTGAAAATCTCTACTCATGTAGAGTCGAAAATACAAAGGAAATGGACAGATTCCTAGAAACATGTGAACTACCTAGCAAGTAGAATGCAGCAAATCATCCGGAAGATTATGCGTCATGACGAAGCGGGATTCATTCCAGGAATGCAAGGATGGTTTAATGTTCACAAGTCAATAAATGTAATACACCGCATCAACAGAGCCAGAAACAAAAACCGCATGATCATCTCACTAGATGCAGAAAAAGCTTTTAATAAAGTCCAACACATGTTTGTGATAAAAACTCTCCAGTAATTTGGAATACATGGTGTCTACCTCAATTTTATAAAGACCATCTCTGATAAACAAACAGCCAACATTATACTACACGGAGAAAAACTGAGAGCTTTCACTTCAAAATCAGAAACAAGACAAAGATGTCCACTCTCACTCCTCCTATTCAATATAGTGCTGTAAACACTAGCCAGGGCACTGGGACAAGAGAGAGAAATAAAAGGAATAAAGATAGGAAAGGAAGAATTTAAATTATCGCTATTTGCGGTTGACATGATACTCTAGGTAGAAGACCCAAAAACTCCATTAAAAGACTATTAGAGGTAATAAACAAATTCAGCAGTGTAGTTGGGCAGAATGTATAGCATTCCTGTACACAACCAAAAAACTCACTGAGAGAGGAATTAAGGGAATATCACCCTTTAAAATAGCATCTAAAAAATGAAATACTTAGGAATCAACCTAACTAAGAATGGAAAAAAACCTATATGATAAAATTATACTATGCTAAAAAAGGAGATGGAAGAGGATATTAGAAGATGGAAAGCTATTCCTTGCTCTTGGTTAGGAAGAACCAACATTGTGAAAATAGTCATACTAACAAAACCATTGTACAGATTTAACACAATCTCAAATAAAAATACCATTGACATACTTCACAGATTTAGAGAAAACACTTCCTAAATTTAATTTGGAAACAGAAGAAACCTAGAATAGAAAGGCAATTCTGGGCAACAAAGGCAAGACAGGAGGCATCTCAGTTCCTGACTTGAAACTATACTACAAAGTGACAGTGATACAATCTGCCTAGTACTGTCAAAGAAATAGATCTGAGGATCAATGGAACAGATTAGAAGATGCAAGCACTACAAAGATACTCAGCCCCTTATATTTGACAAAGGGGCTAAATATGTCCACTGGAAGCAGGATAGCCTCTTTAATAAATGGTGCTAGAAAAAATTGGCTCTCCACATTCTGAAGACTGAAACTAGATCTATGCCTATCACCATGCACACAATTAAGTCTAAATGGATCAAAGATCTGAATATTAAAAAAGAAAAACTAAATCTACTGGAAGAAAAGGTAGTTGGGAGTCGTGGAGACATAGGGATATGCAGAATATTCACCAACAAAATGCAAACTGCATGGGAAACACTTCAAAGAATCAACAATTGGGATCTCATATTATTGAAAAATTTCTGCACTTCAAGAGAAATTATCAACAGAGTGAAAAGAAAACCCATAGAATAGGAAAGAATTTTAGCCAGCAACCCCTCAGACAAAGGACTTATATACAAAACATATAAAGAATGGAAAAACATCAAACCCCCAAATTCAAAGACCCTCTCCAAAAATGGGCATCTGAGATGAACACACATTTCTCGGGTGAAGATATACAAATGGCAAATAAATACATGAAGAAATGTTCAACATCACTGGTCATTCAAGAAATGCAAATTAAAACAACATTGAGATTTCATCTCACTCTGGAAAGAAGAGCTGCCATCAATAAAACAACTGATAACAAATGTTGGCGAGGCTGCTTGGAAAAAGGAACAGTGCTCCACTGTTGGTTGGGAGTTCAGACTGGTGCAGCCACTATGGAAATCAGTATTGATATTTCTCAGAAGACTAGGATTGGAAGTTCCATTCAACCCAGCTATTCCCCTCCTGGGTATTTTCCCAGAAAACCTGAAAATGTCATATCACAGTGATATATGTGCCCCCATGTTCATAACAACACAATTTGTAATAGCTAAATCTTGTAAAAAACCAAAATGCCCATCAACTGCAGAGTGGATGAAAAAGATGTGGTATTTTTATGCAATGGAATACTACTCAGCTATGAAAAATGATGATGATCTCGAGGCCTTCATAGGCAAATGGAGGCAACTTGAGCCAATTCTGGTAAGTGAAATAAATAGGAATCATATTTATAAATATCACATTGTGTCTCTAGTGTAAAAAGAAATAAGAATTGTAGGAGTAATAAAACCCAAAATGTTTAATTGCTATTGTGAAAAAGCAAGGAAAAGAAAGTGCTCTAAAGGATATAATTGCATGTATGTTTAAAGGTGTAGGATTGATAACCAAACATTACTAAGTTTATGTTGGATCATTGAGCAGAACTGTTTGCCATCTCGTGGTTTGAATGTCCACTTTGTGTGTTTTAATTCTGTAAGTTAAACAACTATTTCAAAGATGATAGTATGCAATTTGTCAATTAGTGGGTTTTTAGTGTTTATTTTAGTTTATCTCATTTTTTTGGTATTTTCTATTATTGCTTCCCTTGTTTTCTGTTTTGTTTTTTTCTTTCTCTTTAAATAAAAAAAAAGACAGGAGGAAATCTCCCACAGTTGACACAATGCACACAGCCATCCTCCAAGAAGATGCCCAGACCATCAATCCCTGGCCTGCAGAGTCAACCAAACAGCATAAGCATCAATATATTCCTTTCCCCTCAGTTGCTATCATCTCACCCTGAGTCCTCCAAATCAGTGGGCTTTGAGGATAGGGAAGGGATTGCTCTTCTGGGTTTTCATGCCATGCACCAGCTGGCTCACAGGAAGGCATGGTTTCTCTTCTGGCTGAGACACTTACCCATCAGTATGGTGGAGTATGCTTCATGGGAAGGCATGATTTGTCTTCTAGCTGAGGATCTTACTTATTATCATGGTTGAGCTTGCTTCCTAGGAATTCTCCATTATTTCTTAACCTTGCCATTTGGAGACAAATTTTTCATGTCTCCATTTCTTCAGTGTAAAACACGGAATTAATGCTATGAGGCAGAAACAAAGTGCCACGAATAAATATACCAAGTCCTAGCTCATGTTATGTATAAGAAAGTTTCATAATGACAGTGTTTGACTTAGAACTTGAAGTTGCTATTAAGGCAGGAAACAAAGGTTTAGGTCACTATATGATGATAGGTCACCACTATTACTGGCAACAACACCTTGCAAGCAATTACTTCCTTAGATATTGGTATGTACTAGTGTTTTTGCTGTCAGTACTTTTATCCTTAATTGTTACTTAATAGGAAGAACTTTGCCAAAGAAAAATTACTGAGATTAGGAGACTGGCTGAACATTTACTGCTCTTTTATTGGAGTAACTGTGTAGAATTTTAACACAGTAAACCACTTTGCACCGCACTGTCTTCTTGTTCTGTGGCTGTTCCTGCTCTTATCTGATTCATTCAGTGGAGCCAAAGCTCATAGAGGGCAGCACCTTGTCATTGTTCCATACTCGGGGCCCACTATAGAAATTTTCAATGATAAAATGACGATAAATGTCAATGAAAGTTTAGGTCAAAGACAAGAATAAATGACAAGAAAACTGTTCAAGATGTGGAGATTGAGTTAATAACTGTCTGGGAGTTTGTGGTTGCTTGACATCAGCTCCGGTTGCTGAGTGCAGATGTGTTGGAGACAGTGGATGTGGAATTCATATTTCAGAGTGATGTTGGGGTTAAGGACATACTTTGGGGATTTCATATGCATTTGATTGTTGATTGAGCACCTACTAGTATGTGCCAAACACCAGCTGACATGTCAGAAATAAATTGTCATTACTGTATCCATTAGTGGGTGCATATAAAAATATAGCTGCAATCATTATAACACTTAACAAGCATATATATGAGATACTGTATACAAACAAAGGAGGGTGTTTTAAGACTCTTCTAGAAAAATTAATCAGATAATCATAGAAGAGAAAGCATGAGAAATAAATCTTAAATGATACGTGGCAGTTAAGTTAGCATGGAGCATAAAGTGGTAGAAGAATAGAGGAATAGAGGGAAAAATATAGACACAATAATTTATGCCTTTTCTTTAAGACTTATTCATTATTTGTAATTTTAAACATAACTTGTAGCCTTTTCAATCATCTCAAAAACTAGTTCACCATACAAAATTGTATTTCATCCAGCTATTTCTATTAATCTCAATGTTTCCCTCTTATAAGTTTGGCCTTCCACATAATATATTATTCTTCTCATTTTCTCCTGACTTCTTTCTAGCTCCTAATCTATATTTTAGAGAAGTAACATGATGAAAAGAACAGGGTAAAAAATTTGAACAAACCTCAAGTCTAACCTAAGGTTTTAGTTGTTGTTTCTTGGCACGTGTGTGCAGATAACCACTTTGAAAAACAAATCAGTGGTTCATATTTGGCAGAAATTACACTATGATTACTTTCTAAACTCCATTCCGTGGGAAAATGAGCAAACCTGATAAATTGCTTATATTACAAACAACATCATACACGTGGAGAATTCTACATTACTGACACACTACTAATGAATTGGAAGAAATAATAAAGATTAGAAAGAGTAAGAATGTTCTACAAGTGGAAGTGGCTGGTTAATGTTTAAGCAGTTTCCTGTGCCTCTGCTGTCCCAGGACAATCAGGCTTTTATCACTTTCAAAACAGGCTTACTATTTTCATTTTTTCTTCATAGTAACAAAGGAAACTTTACACCAAACTTCTCATACAGATCAATAGAAAGATTTATATTTAGAGTACTTTGTGTAAACTTGAATAGTTGCTTATTAGCAGGTACCTAGAATTGAAAAGAACTTTTTCAGATTTCAACATTTCATTGGAATAAAAATGGCTAACTGTAAATACATGGTATAGGAAGATAAATAGGATGATGATAGTTAAATATTCATTCTAATATATTTCTGGCATATCATATGCTCTAAAGTTGGAATGAGAAGGTAAAGCTGAAATGTAAAAGGGTTTGTATAGTGTGCTTAAAACCTTAGAGTAATTCTGCAGATGAGTATGAAGCTTAACATTTTTAAACTTAATATTGATAGACTTCAGCATGTATTTGGAAAGTAAGGTGGAGCGAGTAAGGAGGGTAGACTAGTAGGCAGTGTATGATTGCACATGTTTGGCTGAAGAGAGACCAGTTTGAAGCATCTTCACTAATCCTATTTCAGCTTTACAGGAGGGATTTGTTCAAATCCTGGTAATAGATGTATGTGGTGACACACAGGGGACACATAAGAAGTGCACCAATGTCTGAACTTTCAAATGAATATTATTGGAAAGATTTGTAAAATATATAAAATCTCTCCTCTAGTGTATATAGGAAAATAGAAAGGAATGTGTGGTTGTAGACAGTAGGTGATAAAATGTTTGGAGAACAGTACTCCATTTGCATTAGCATTCAAAACTTGCAGAGTATTCTATTAGCTCAATATCTTTATAGATAAAGAACCAATATAAGGCTAATCACAAGGCTCTGTTTTCAATTCCTCCCATTCCAGGGGCTGCTCCATAGAAGTCTACATTAAAATCATAGTCTTCCCAAGCTACGGTGGACCCTGAAGAAGTAACAGATAAAGACTTGAAGTCTTTGTTAAGAGGAATTCTCTCTTCCTTCTTCCAATGAAGTATACTTTGGGTGGGTTTTGTCATGACTGACTTCAGTCTTCATGGTCCTCTGTCCATGGGGTTGCAGACAAACCAACCTTTTAATGATTCAGTGGTTGTGACCTCATTAAAAATTGTTAATGAGGCAGTACACTTTTAAGGGAGCACAGCTGTCTGAGCCTCCTAGTGGTCTATCCTGGGCTTTGAGGGAAAGTGTAAGTGATCATCCAGGCTCAAATTTGGGGTGACAGATTAATGTAGAGCTTCAACTCCAGATGTGCTCATCTGGGCAAAGACACACCTTCAAAGCTCAATACATGCTGGCTGCATGATTACAGGACTAGCTGTTGTCCAGAGTGGAAGTAATTTTCCTTTAAGATGTCATTATCACTTAATGGCTCCTCTATGGACTCCTTAATGCAAGTGTTCAAATTCTGATGTTTATAAATTGACTTTCTTTGCATTTATTTTTACTATATTTGAAGTCTTTGACTTGATGCCATATTACATGGCATTTCTTCTTGTAACAAATTTTTAAAAACGTTGTAAAAGTAATAGTCTAAAATATAGATCTGTTCATTTTCTTGTGCTGAAAACTCTTAAATTCATTTACATCGTTTACAGAATAATGTTCAAACAGTTCAACATAGAAGACCCTTCAAGATTTGATTCCTATTTACCTTAGCATCTGTTTTGGTTTGTACTGAATGTTCCCCAAAATCTCAGTAATGGGGGGCAGGTTTTTTGGAGGTAGATGAATATAGTTAGTGATTGATTTACGTATACTGCTGTGATTGGGGATGTGAGTGCTATATGCTCCCTAAGATGAATAACCTGCATACAATTTAAGGAAGAAAAATAAGAATAGGCTTGTTTTTCCTTTTTGTTGTTGCCTTTGCTGCATTCTGCAAACACAAGCTATTACTGGATGAAAACCTCTGCAAACTTTGAGCTGAAGAAATATTTCTTTTCTTAACTTTGGGTATTGGTTATTATTATGGTTGATACATTGGGCAAGGAGATTTTGTGAGTGCTATGCTGGCCCTGGAATGGAGTGATTTATGTACAATATAAGGGAGGAAAAGAGGCTTGCTGTTTTTCCTTTTTCTCTGACTGCTTTTGCTGGCTACTTCCTAGAAGTATTGCCCTGGTGCCATGCCACCCTGCCTTGGAGTCAGCTGATTATGGATTGAAGCCTCTACAAACTGTAAGCTAAATAAACTTTTCCTTCCTTCATCTTGAGTGTTGGGTATTTTGTCCCAGCAACTAAAGAAAAGGAAGCAAGACAGATATTTTGTCTGTAGAAAAGAAAATTAACTAAGACTACATCTTATTCTTCCTTTAGGCTTTTCTGTCATGCTATATAACTTCTATAGTTGTCATCACCAGTAGCACCACCAGGGCCAGTAACAGCATCATAACAGTATTTATTTAGAAAGTACCATGTTCTCCACCTAGTTCTTTAGTGATTGAAATATGCTGTCTCACTGAATTCTTTTCAGGGATGGGAAGTACATGCTTAATCCTCCTCATTTTACAGAAAAGAAAGCAATTGTCCCAAATAACCTTCCCTGTAGCACAGGCAGAGCTCAACACTGAGGTACTTTAATGTTAGAGTTCATGATCTTATCCTGGTATAGAAAAAGTACAGTTAAAGGCCATATCCAACTCCTTCCAGTATTTATACTGTCTATGAGGCAAAAATGGACTTCTGAGATTTTTTACATTTTATTTGTTTTATTGGTATATTTTATATATACATAATGATAACATTCATCATAAGGAATTTTTACCTGTGTGTGATACATCTTGATTCTTCTTCCTTTTCCAATTCTCTTCTCCAGCCTTCAATGTTTCTTCTACTCATTAGTAAAAAGGCTTTGTTTCCATTTTTTACTACTATTCTATTTGTCCTTTAACCTTTCTTTCTTTCCCTTTCTCCTTTCCTTTTTCTCTTTCCCACTGAACATTCTCTTACTACTTCATGATATATATTACATATATTGTAACTTACTTACACTGTTGGTTTCTCACTCCTGATAAATACTACATTTATGCAAACATGTTCAGTTTATTTTGCTTAAGGTTATGATCAGAAAGTGCAACCATTTACCTAGAAATGTCTTAAGTCCGTATTTAGTTATGGTTGAATATTACTCCACTGTAGATTTTTAAAAAATCCAACATCTTTCTTTCCAGTCATTAGTTCAGGGGTGTTTACACTATTTCCAATTAGCTATTACAGTCTACAGTGCTATCAAAGTAGTTCATATGCCATGGTGGTATGATGCTTTTAATCTTTTCAGGAAGGTGTCTTGATTCTAGTAATAGACGTACCTACCATAAGCAATTTACAGGCAACAATGCAGAAATTAAGCTAAAATATAATAGAAAGCAAGAAAATGTAGAAATATGATACAACCCTAGACATCTAGCTCACAAAAGGCAAACGCAATGTGCCACGAAGCAGAACAATTAAAATTATGCACTCTCAGAAGTAGTACCAGCAGAATTAACAAGGCAAATGAAGGATACTTTAGCAAAACATCAGATAAGAAACATTATTTTATTTTATTTAAAAGAATGTAAAACCAAACAAAATGAAACAGAATAAAACCAATCAAAACAAAAGAATGAGAGTGAAGCAAGACTCATGATATATTCAAAATTGCTACACATACCATAAGACATAATAAAATCAAGCAAAACAGAACAGAATCAAACCAATCAAAACAAAACAAAGAAAGTGATATAGGACTTCAAAGCAAAATAAGAAAAATCAACAATAACTACCACAATACATCTTATTAACTTGAAAATAACTTCCCATACCATCAGACATAATATAACCTCACAAAACAAAACAATACAGAATACAATGAAGCACAGTAAAACGATGACAATGATATAGAACTTCAAAACAAGGCAATAGGAAATTAACAATGACTATCATCTTCCCTCCTTAGATGTGTTTTCTCCTTTGACCTTCACAATATCTATTGTCTATTTTAGATTCTGCTAACTTTTCAGTTTTTTTTCTGTTATTTTATTTTATTTTTGGTACCAGATACTGAATTCATGACCTTGCACTAGCCAGGCAGACACTGTGCCACTGAGGCATATTGCCAGCCCATGTCTCTGTAATTTTAAAGGGAATAAAACTGTAATAAAACAAATTGATACAGTGATGAGAGCAGGAAAACTACAATAGTTGCTACATTGCATATTGCTGTCCTTTAAAGAGTTGCTTAGGTTTAGGTTTGTGAAGTCAATCAAACAGTACATTTACTCCAAATCAGCTGGTTGTTTATAGTGGTGGGTGAACTTTTCCTCTCTCTCCATCCCAGGCACTGGACACCTCACAAGCAGGGGCTTAGTTTTCTTCCTTGTTCTCCCCAATCACAATCGGAATAGCTCACAGGTGAGGGCTTAACGTCCATCTTGGCTCTCCCCAATCTACCCCAGAAGAATTTGTGAAATAAATATAGATGATGACAATAATGCATGATATAGTTAGTGAATCTAGATTAGATACACATAAAGAAATAAAAAAAGCTAATAAAAATGATGAAAAGATGAACATCTGACAGAGGAAAAACTGGAATCCAAGAAACAGATTTAGATATCTAAAATATTTCAATTCTCTTGAAAGTATGCACAGCAGAATGAATCAATGTGAGGATAGAATATCTAATCTAGAAGACAGGGTTTCAGTTAGAAATCATGAAAAGAAAGAGTTTTTAAAAATAGCAAGGGATCATAAAAATTCAATTCCAAAGCTTCTAGATGATGCAAAGAACAATAACATAATAGTGATTGGCATCAATGAAAAATCAGGAGCTAGCACAAGTGACATAAAAAACCTGTTCACAGAAGTAATGGAAAATACTTTCCAAGCACAGAAAAAGAATTTGGAACACAGATAATTGAGGCATACATAAATATAATGAGTTGTTGTAAAAAAATCTATACAAAGAAATATCATAATCAAGATTCCAGAAATTCAAACCAAGAACAGAACTTTAAAATATGTCAGAGAAGAGAAACAAATCACACATGAGTGAAAGTCCATCATTATCACAGTGGACCTCTCAGATCATAAACACTTAAATTAATTGGGCATGGGAGTGCACACCTGTAGACTCAGCACTCAGGAAATTGATGCAGAAATATTATTGTGAGTTTGAGCCTACCATGAGTCACAGAGAAAATTTAAGACCAGCCTGCTGAATACAGCAACTCTGTCTCAAAATAAAAACAAACAAACAAACAAACAAACAAATCCTCAAATCAAGTAGAGTTTCGAGTGAATATTTTCAAATCCTGAAGGAAAATAACCTCTCACCCACAGTGATGTACCCCACAATACTATCCTTAAAAATTGATGGAGAAATAAGATATTTCCATGACAAAGAATACCTGAAGCAATTTATCACTAGCTCTCCAAAATAGTCTAAAGGATATTATAGAAAGAGATAATTAAAACTACATGTCCATGAACACCAGCAGAATGAATTCACCAGACAAAGAAAATAAGAAATCATTGAGGAAAGACAAGAAACCAACAGTACAAGGATAAATCAGTATATACTATGAATGTAAATGGTCTCACTTTACCAGTCCAAAGAAACAGACTGGTAAAATGAGTTAAGAAGCAAGATCTAACAATATGTTATGTATAAGAAAAACATTTAAATCAAAAAGAGATTTATATGCTAAAAGTTAAAGGTTATAAAAGAATACTCCACATGAAAGGAACCTGGAAAATTCAGGGGTACTCATTCTACTTCCAGACAAAGTGGATTTGAAGCCAAAACTGATGAAGAGGACAAAGAAGGTCACTACTTCCTTGTTAAGGAACAATTCATGAGGAAGGTAAGGATAAAAATATATACACATCAAATACCAGTGTATCCCATTATATAAAACAAATATTAACAGACATAAAAATAAAATAACTAATAAATTTTCACAGGGTACCTCAATACCCCAGTGTCACAAGTAGACAGATCAACTATTCAAAACAAATCAAGAAATACATATTAACACACACCCAGGTTTTTGAACAATCCGACCTAGTAGATGCTTACAGAGCTTTATTTTCTTACATTTTTATGCCTTATCTTTTACTCTGAGTAACTACTTTAAAGATAACCATATTCAATGATTAGCTTTTGCTGTTATATTGCTTCTTTAAGAAATTTTGATTTGATTTTTTTCCATAAAATTAAAAAAATGAATCCATTTTAATTTTAGAAAAAGCAAAGGAATATGTTTTTGCTTGTAAAAATTTCATGACATTGAAATGTTAGTACTGAGAAATTAGGTTTTACTGAAGCACAATCACACTCACCCATTTATATAGTATGATTGCATTTATGCTAAAACAGCAAAGCTGAGCTGGTGTCATAATCTTTGCATTTATGATAGCACTAAAAGTGGCATTAAGATTCACAATAATGCATTTGTTATATGTTGGTGTTTTGAATATCATGTATAACTCTATAGTACAGCACTTTGTTCATTTTTCCTACAAGTGCATACACTTTATGCCAAAATAAGTAAAGAATATGGATTTCAGGTGCCACATTTAAAGGTGAAATATAGCATAGATTGTTATCCAATCAGATAGTAGAAGGTGAGTTTATGACACAAAGACATATATTTATGACAAAGGAGTACAACATATGTTGATACCACCAGTCTAAGTATTTGTGACAATACTTTGAAGTTATAGAAAGCAACAAAATAGTTTGAAATTTTTATGTAGTTCATTTCCTAGCTATTTTGTTTCTAATTTTTGTATCAGTTAAGTGTATTGGTAGATTATAGGTATACATAAAGATCACTTTCATCTTAGGGAATTTGTACCTGTACCAGATAGAAGTTAATTCCTTTTTCTCCATTCCTCTACCCTCCCTTCAACTCCTCTTCCCCCTCTTTATTTATAAAAGCTTTTTCTACTTTCTCTTTCTTTTCTCATTTTTTCTTTCCCTTCCAGAATTTCTTCATAAAAGTAAAAAGTGAGAGTCTGCAAAAAATTAAATTTCCTGATGACTAATTCGACAAAGAATGAAAATCTTTACCAAGGTTTATATCGGATTATATGAAAAATGATTGAATTACAGAAAATAGGAAAATATAAAAATAAATTATATACATGCTGAAACACACTATGGATTAATTAAGTATCATGTTTTAATAGTATAAAAATAATAGCACTCTGAAAAATAATTTACAATTAGCATTGCAGTTTTATTACATAACTTAGTTGTTAATATTCTCTGTGACAATAACCATGGAGCTTATCATTTATAGTAGAGAAAGCTATTTTAGTATTTTAAATAACTTGTTGTGGGTCTATTATTGCAACCCTAGTTATGATATTAAATGATAAAATGAAGCATAAAATGTTCATAAAATATAACCACAACTGCCAGTATAAGAAGGAAAGTGTTCTCCAGCAAATGAGAATTTGGTGACTTTTTTCCTTGTGTCCACATCTCATTTCTTTCCCTAAGTTGTAATAACTGTGGTTTGTTGACAATACAATGTATATAAAATCATGACATAATCAGATCAGAAAGATCATTGAAATAAGTTTTTGAGTACTCTGAACATGAGTCCTTGGCAAGTGGTTAGGAAATTTTTCTCTCAATTATTTTGTTATAAAATTACATGCTCCATTTTTAAAGATTGTAATAACTGTGTATTGAATTGTTAATAAACTCACAGCTAAGTGAGAAATAAAGATGACTATAGTTGATGTCAGAAATTCAACTTTGCTGGGCATGGTTGTTCATGCCTGTAATCCCAGCACTCGAGTGACTGAGGCAAGTGGATCACTGTAAGTCTGAGACCAAGCAACAAAGTGAGCCCAAGGTCAGCCTGAAGTGTATAGCAAGATGTTGTCTCAAAAAGGCAAAAAAGACTGGGGTTTAGCTCAGTGGCACAAGTGCCTGCCTGGCAAGTGCGAGGTTGTGAGTTGGATCTCTGTTACCAAAAATGAATAAATACATAAAAAGTTAAAAAAAAAGAAAGAAGGAAGAAAACACCTAAGGGGAGAAGGTGGTATCCAATGTTAATTTTTTTTTTCAAACTCACAATTTTGCACTTGCCATGTAGGTGCTTTTGCCACTAAACTGAATTCCCGACCTCAGTATTAATTTTTTATTGTCTTGTCTTGAACTCTCATAATGCTTTCAAAATTTTGCTAGGCTTGGTTCTGATTTGTCTTGTTTTGTTAGATTTTACTGTGTCTCATTGTATGGGCCACTATTTTGAACATAATGAGATGCATTATGGTAATCATAGTTGGTTTTCTATTACTTTGCTTTGAAGTCCTAAAATGCTTTCATTCTTTTGTTTAATTGATTTTATTCTGCTTTGTTTTGTTTGATTTTATTACTTGTGATGGTATGAACAGCTATTTTGAAGAAAACGAGACATTACAGTAATCATTGTTCATGTCCTGTTATTTGGTTTTGAAGTCCTGTAATGCTTTCAGTCTTTTGTTTTGATAGGTCTTAGTCTGTTTTCTATTATTTGATTTCATCATGAATGAAGGTATGGACAGCTATTTTGAAAAGAACATGAGACATTATGGTAGCCATTGTTGATTTCCTATTGTCTTGTTTTGAAGTCCCATAATGCTTTCATTCTTTTATTTTTATTAGTTGTACACTATTTTGTTTTGTTTAATTGTACTGTGTGTGAAGGTATGGACAACTATTTCAAAGAAAACAAGAGACATGTAGTAGCTGTTGATTTCCTGCTGTCTTGTTGTGAAGTCTTTTGTTGCTTGCCCTCTTCTGACTTTCTTTGTTCTGTTTTGTTTTGTTTTATTCTCTTTAAAATAAAAAGAATTAAAAAGAAAGAAAGAAAAAGAGATTCAGCTTCAAATACAACCTCTCTTACTTGATGACTATCTTTGGATCATTTGAATCTATTTCAGCATCTAAAAATTGGAATAATAAATATGTATATATATATAATCATATGCAATAAATATTGAAAACATTGTGGCAGCATCAATTAAAATTAGGTGTAAGGTATCTGATTAATGTAAAAAAAAAAAAAGAAAAGTAAGGCACAGTAAGATTATCTGTAAGTGCTATGTGATTATACCTGGAGAAAAGAGAGGATATTGCAGCATTTTATGTTGGAACTTAGGGCCCCAGTATTGACACTGAGGAGATGATAAATTGAGTCAGAGTTGCTTTATGTTTCAGTACGGGTCCAGCTTAAGTTATATAATCTTTTTTATTGAGGAAAAGCATGAAATAATTCTGGAGCTGAACCTGATAGTTTCTCTTGGTCCCTAGTCCCTGAATAAAGAGAGATCCAGTATCCATGAGTTTGTGTTTCACACTCTTTTGTGCTTTCACATCAACAATACATGAAGTTTAAAAAAATGTAAACACAGAAATCAAATATAAGAGAGTTGTTCCAAGGTCATGTATTGGATTTATCTATGATCCAAGACAAGCCTTGAATGAAAGAGTACTATGATAGAATTTTTACTTCTAACATTTTGAAATTATTTTGACAATGTTTAAGAATCTACAAATGGATTTGAAGGAGCAAAGTAGAACTAACTCATTCAATCTGGGGAGACCAGCTTGAGAAAGAGAGAATTAATACCTATGTGAGAATTAGTGATACACTTCTATCCATCCTACATATTAACAAACTCAAAGGCCAGCATTGTCTCATGGACATGTGAAATGATACAGAAGAGGAAAAAGAATTTAGTGCTAGCTTACCAATTTTCTTCCTGCTTATGCATTCAGAGTAGGGCAAGGTAAAATAAAGGACTAAGACAACCTGGTATTTTTGCTGAGTTACCGGTTTTTTGACTTGGAGTTTATATTACCAATAGTAATATATCATTCATGGTGTGTGCCAACTTTGTGCCCATTGGCAAAATAAATGCCTGAGGTTAGTTAACACAAAAGTATCCAAATACCAATTGGATCAATAAGAAATATTATAGGACAATATTGGGAAGGCAGAGAGGTTCGGGAGATGGTAACAATAGGTTCTCTTTTTCCACCAGTTTTCCAGTGACCACTGCTAAATTTAAGTTCCAGTGCAATGGCGAAGTAAGGACAATGGGGTAAAATGCTTTATGAGTTTTGCTTTTTGAAGCCCAGGGCCCTGTGGAAGGTCCGGCTGAGGGCATTCTTCACTTCATTATTTCTCAGGCTGTAGATGATGGGATTCAGCATAGGAGTCACAACAGTGTAGGATAAAGACAGTAATTTCTTGCTCTTCGGAGAATTATTTGATTTGGGCCGAAAATATGTGAGACTCATAGATACATAGAAAAGGCAGACAACAAGGAGGTGAGAAGAGCAGGTAGAGAAGGCTTTCTGCTTCCCTTTAGCTGATGGAATCTTGAGGATGGCAGCAGCAATGCAGGTGTAGGAAGACAAGATCAGCAAGCAGGGGATCATGACCACCAGAATGGTCCCAACAATGGCATAGATCTCAAACAGGGCTGTGTCTGCACACACCAGCCTCAGCACAGGTGGGCTGTCACAGAAGAAGTGGTTCACTTTGTTGGAGGCACAGAATGGGAAACTGAAGAGCCACATGGTCTGCACAGTGGCTACAGGGATTCCTGGAAACCAGGAGGCTGCAGCCAGTTGGCTGCGTGTCCTTTGATTCATGAGGACTGGGTAATGCAAGGGACTGCAGATGGCTACATAGCGGTCATATGCCATGGTGGCCAAGAGGAAGCATTCAGCCACCCCAAAGAAGAAAAAGAAATACATCTGAGTGGCACAGCCAAGGAAGGAGATAGTTGTGTCCTGGGCAAATAGGGTTCCCAGCATTTTAGGAACAATGACTAGGTTGAGGCCAATCTCCAAGAAAGACAAATTCCTGAGGAAGAAGAACATGGGACTGTGCAGCACTGGATCAGCCAAGGTAACCAGAATGATGAGGCTGTTTCCCATCAGGGTGGCCAGGTAGATGAGGAGAAATACCAGGAAGAGCAATGACTGTAGCTCAGTAGGTAGGGAGGAGAAGCTCATGAGGATAAACTCATTTATTCGTGTCCAGTTTCCTCCAGCCATAGGTACAAATCCTCCATATCATCATGGAGAGAAATTCTTCATTTGAATAGTCACATTCTGAATATGTTTTTCAGGTTCCTTCTTACTGGTAAGAAATTAGACAAGTTTAAGATCTTGCATTTCAGTAACCTGTGTAAAATAGTTTTCAGGTCAAAATCATGAGTGTCAAGGGGACATGAAAGGACACCTTTTGGAAGACAATGGAATTGCTGAGAATACTTATGCTTTGAGAAGCATGAAAAATTTAAGTGAACTCATTAAAAAAACATAATATTGGGTTCACAAAGCTCTATAAATATACACCCATATGCAATTATAATGCAAAATATGTAATGATTCTCCTAATCTTCATGACCACTAGCATGTAGTCAAAGTACTGTACATTTTCCATCAATAGACTTTTCTTTCTATGCTAAGAATTTGCTCTAGGTTCTGTGTATTAAGAAATTCACCTTAATTTCAAATAACAGAGTGATGCTTTCATATATGTCATGGAGGATGATCACTCTGATGTTGTGAGATCAACTGGTGTGATGAGGAAGTAAGAGAAGGATCAAGAGTTCTGTACATTGTTTTAAGAAGACCAGGGGCTGGGTCTTCATTGCTATCAGTGTTCACTAAAAAACAGTATGGGAAATGCAAAGTTGCTGTAGAAGGGATAAATGCTAGTCAGGACCTGGTGAATTATGTGTATTTCATAGTAATATTTAACATTCCAAAATAACTAAATATAAAAGGAAAGTCATTTTTACAAAATAGTTGGGATCCAACTCATCTAATTTTTCTCCAAAGCAGTTCATGTTTATAGTCAAGTGCAAGTTGCAAAAATGAAATACAATTTAAAAAAATAGTAAATGGGCCAAAGATGCAGCAAACACAAACACTCAACTGGAAACTCTCCTGTCACTGAAAGGCAAGACAACCCTTTGCCTGTTTGAATAGGTAAGGAGAGGAAGTCATGGTAGATGTGTACACAAACAGTTTGGATTAATGAGATGAATTCAACGTATAAAAGCAGTAGTTTCCTTCCTTGAAATGCAGTTCAGAAGAAATTTGGAAGTAATGAATTGTTTCTACTACTTACTTTCAACATGTCTCATAAAGCATTGATTAATGAATAAATACTCATAAAAATGAGTAAACCATGATTTTTTAATTCAAAAAATTGAGTCACAGTGCTTGAACTTTCTGAAACCAGAATTAGTAAATTAAAGTGGAAGATTAAGGATTTATGTCCAAATTATTTGGGTAAATTATGAAACATACAATCATGATGAGATTAAATAAATTATAAACTGCACTTAACAGGCATTCCAGAATGACTGAACAAAGCAAATGGAATTAAAATTATATTCAAGGTGATACTAGAGGAAGAATAAACATCTCTGAGCTAAAGGAAACATGCCTTTTTGAAATAATCCCTAAGTAAAAAACAATTCTCAAAAGATTGTTACAAACAGATATCTTTATATTAATTCAAAATTTGTAAAAAATTGGAAAAGGGAAAAATTATTTAGCCAGACTATAAAAATGATTACAATAACACACAACAAAAAATACTCCCAATCTTGCAAAAAGTGAAAAAAGTTCATTGTCATTAACCTTTAAGGAAATGCATATATATGTGTCCCTTCCACCATCATTATCATCATCACCATCTGCTGTCCTGAGCATTGAATCCAAGGCCTTCACACTGAGCTACATCTCAGCCATTTAAACATTTGAAAATGTTGACACAGGGCCTTGGTAAATTGTTTAATGACTAGGCTGAGCTGTAACTTGAGATCTTCCTGCCTCAGCCTGCCCCAGTGATGGGATTACGGGCAAATAGCACCACACTGGACTCATTTATAAATGTTAATTCAGATTGAAAGGATACATCAATATATACAGATTAGACTGTATAGAGAAAGAGGAAGCACCAAGTACTGATGATGAACGGAGCAACTGTGTCATTAAAGACATGACAACATGGGTAAACGTGTATGCTGCAGCTGACCTAGAAAATATTTTAGTAGTTCTTTAAAACAACTAAGTATAAAAATACCCCACAAACCAGTAAGAATACCTCCATATATTTATCTCAGAGAAAAAAACTGTCAATTAAATAATGCAATGAAGGAAATATTTACAAATATTCAATTGCCCCTCCATAACAGAGAATTATTTTCAAAAGCTAATTGTTCAGCCTCTTAGCAAACAAAACATCACCTTCACTTTGAAGGAATGATTTTGAATTGTAGTTTTCCTACTTTTTTCAGCATTTTATTCTAAAATAATTGTACATTTGCATGCAGTTCTAGGAAATAATACATAGAAATCTTAGGTATACTTTACCAAAAGGCAACATTTTTAAAAACCGTAGGACAATGTCATAATCCAAATACTGCAGTCAACATTTAGAATGTTCCACCACTTTGAAAATCCCTCCTGAAGAACCTTCACAGCCACCCCACTTCCCTCCCAAGCACAGCTTCTCGATAGACACTGGCAGCCCCTGCCTGTTGTCCATTTTTGTAGTTTTGTCATTTAAAGAGTATTATATAAATGAAATGATACATATTGCTTTATATTCAGCATCATTTCCTGGAAATGAACTTGGCTCATTAGATGATATCAATAGTTTTTTTTTTTTTTTTGTTATTGAAGAAGTATACAAGGTACAGCAGTGAAACATGACCATGTACTGAATGGGCTGTGATCCCTTGACAGATATCTGGATGGCTGAGTTTGGAATCCTTATGACTAGAGTAGCTATAAAAACTCATGCTTTTGTTTTAACATAAGTTTTTTTTCTCTTCAGAGAATTATTTGATTTGCGCCAAAAATATGTGAGACTCATAGATACATAGAAAAGGCAGACAACAAGGAGGTGAGAAGAGCATGTAGAGGAAGCATTCAGCCACCCCAAAGAAGAAGGAGAAATACATCTGAGTGGTACAGCCAAGGAAGGAGATGGTTGTGTCCTGGTGAAGCAGAGTTCCCAGCATTTTAGGGACAATTACTAAGCTAAAGCCATTCTCCAAGAAAGACAAGTTCCTGAGGAAGAAGTACATGGGACTGTCTAGCATGGGATCAGCCAAGGTAACCAGAGTGATGAGGCTGCTTCCCATCAGGGTGGCCAAGTAGATGATTAGAAATACCAGGAAGAGCAATGACTGTAGCTCAGTAGGTAGGAGGAGAAGCTCAGGAGGATAAACTCACTTATTCCTGTCCAGTTTCCTCCAGCCCAGATAGAAATCTTCTATAGAGTCACGTAGAAAAATTCTTCATAGGAGTAGTCACATTCTGAATATGTTTTTTAGCTTCGTTGTCACTTTTGAGGAATTAAACAATTTTAAGATCTTGCATTTCTAAGTAACCTATGTAAAATATTTTTCAGGTCAAAATCATGAGTGTGAAGGGGTCATGAAGGACACCTTTTGGAATACAATGACATTTCTGAGAACTCATGCTTTGAGAAGTATGGAAAATGTAAATGACTCATTAAAAAATAGATAACGGTTGATTTACCAAGGCTCTAGAGACTTACACATATATTATTATAATGTAAAGTATGTTATGTAATGATTCTTCTAATCTTTGCAAATCTTTCTTGCCTGTCTAGAATTTGAAAGGTGAATAAGTGTATAGCATGTATTGAGATCCTCTTGCATTTCCATGATATATTGCACTGCTTCACTTATATATTTAACAGTTTAATTTTTTTTGCTTTAATACAAAATGAAAATTATAGGAGCACTGATGCTTTGAGAAAGTGGCTGTCTACACAGTTAAGTAGAATTATGGCTATTACTTTATTTCCTTTTTGATCAGTAAAATAGCTTTGTTAATACTTTGGTTTTACGTGTTCCTTTATATTTCTATTTTTTTGTGAGAATACTGATCTCAGAAAAATGAAGATCAGCAGTTAAACCATAGAATTTAAATTTTAACCACATTTATGAGATCTGATTGCCACCTTGAATTATGTTACAGCATGCTTTATTTCCTTGGACTATTCTGCCTTAAACTGTGGGTTAACTCTAGGTTCCTAAGAGAGGTATTGGGGATTTCTATAAAATCATAATGAACATAGAAGAAAATATAAGCAAGTTTATAAGTATCATTAGTATGAATTCTTTCAGCAGATTTTCTAGATTCACCTGAATCCCAATGTTATATTATGTCTTTTATATATCAGTTAAAAGTCAACAGCCATTTTTACCATTTTAGTAGATTAGAATGTTGAATTCTATGTGAGAAAAAAGATATAGTTGGACAAGGAAATTGAATGAGGTTGGGATAAAGGAAAACCTTTGGATATGGCTAAGGAACTACCATGTGAAATTCAATGTTTTAAAGACCAAATTAAGCACAAAGTAAAAAACACACTAGCATGTGTTCAAAGTACTGTACATTTTCCATCAGTATACTTTTCTTTCTATGCTAAGGAATTTGCTCTATGTTCTGTGTATTATGAAATTCACTCCTTAATTTCAAATAACAGAGTGATGCTCTCATATATAAGTGATGGAGAAAGGTCACTCTGATGTTGTGAAATTAATTGGTGTGATGAGGAATTAAGATAAGGATCAAGAACTCTGTGCCTGTTATCAAGAAGACCAAGGGTCATGTCTTCATTTCTGCCAATGTTCACTAACAAGCACTATGGGAAATGCAAAATTGCTGGAAAAGGGATAAATACTACTATGGATCTGGGGAATAGTGTGTATTTCATAGTAATATTTAACATTCCAAAATATCTAAATATAAAAGGAAATTCAATTTAAACAATAATTGTAATCCAATTCATCTAATATTTCTCCAAAGCAGATAACATTTACAGTTTCAAGTGTAAACCGCAAAAATGAAATACAAATTTAAAAAATAATAAATGGGCCAAAGATGTAGCAAACATAAACACTCAAATAGAAACTCTCCTGTCACTGAAAGGCAAGACCACCTTTTGCCTGTTTGAATAGGTAAGCAGAGGAAGTCATGGGAGATGTGTACCCAAACAGTTTGGATTAATGAGATGAATTCAAGGCATCAGAGCAGTAGTTTCCTTCTTTGAAAATATATAAGAAGAAACTGGAGAGTAATAAATTGTATCTACTACGTATTTTCAACCCATCTCATAAAACCTTGCTTAATAAAAAAGTAGTCATAAAAATGATTAAACCAAAAAAATGGTTAAAGCATTAATTCAAAGACTGTGGATCACAGTGCTTGAAATTTATGAAACCGGAATTAGTAAATTAGAGTGGCAGACTGAGGATTTATACTCATATTATTGGAGGAAATTACAAAACATACAATCATGATGAGATTAAATAAATTTTAAAATGTAATTAATGGGCATTCCAGAATGATTGAAGAAAACAAATGGCAGTGAAATAATATTCAAAGAAATACTAGAGGAAGAATAAACATCTCTGAGCTAAAGGAAATAGGGTTTTTGAAATATTCCCTAAGTAAAAAAAAAATTATTCTCAAAAATTCATACAAACATGTCTTTATATTATTTAAGTGATGAACTATCTTAAATCTGATTTCTGTAATATAGCAATGTTTATATTTTTTATGAATATATTTTGCAAATAAACTATTACATTAATCTAATAGTAAAATAAAGAAGTTTGAAATGTCATATTTGCTGATTTCTTTAAAATTTTAGTTGTATATATTTTATAATATACATTAGGTATACAATTATAAATAGAAAATGAACAACAACTAAAAGAGTGACAATCTTTCCTGTGTAAGAGTAACTGATAGGACAGAGTAGATTAATGTTTACAGAACATGCATCAGGCTTAGTAGATACTCACTATTATTATTACTTGATAAATAGTGAAATAAACTAACATGGTTTCCAAATCCAGTTTGTAAGTGGATAGTTGCAGAAGTACAAATCAATCAAAAATTTTAAAAAATCAAAAATTGTTAAACTTTTTAATACAGTCAATATTTTTCTTTTTAAAATCAATAATAAAAAAGTTGTCTCATTCATTGTGAACATGTAGGAAACACAAATGCATTAGGACTAAGAAGTGAAAAACAACTTCAGATACACAAGGACATTTCTTTAAGCAGATATTAATATGGTGAATACTACCATAATTACTTTAACATATAAATTCATGCTTTTAGATTAAAAATTATTAAGTGACTTTTCTGCTAAAATAAAGGATCTTAGAGATAAAAATTAAAATATACATAGAAGAGATTTTGTCAGAACTATAGAGTCAAACTAGTTGTAAACCAGCACAGTTATATGAATGAGTTTTTTCCAATATTCAAAGAGTTAGATCGAGGATTTCTTAAACACTTTCAGAGTGAAGAGCACGATATTTTTTCTATAATCCTGATAAAAATAAATGCTATTTTTCAGTATTTCCAAACATGATACTTGCAAACAATCTTACTTGTTACTAGAGATTCAAAAATATAAAAGATTTTAATTCCACTAATGTCAAACCAAATCCATGACTCAATCATGCATTATGCTGCAATAGAATTCGTTTCAAAAGTGCAATTTTCATGAAATTTCTATATTCATAAAAATCTAACTCTAAAACATTTCATTATATCAATAAAATATAAATATTTTAAAATAAAGATGTCAAATACACATCTTATCGATTTTAGTGCACTTTCATGCTAAAAAATACCTGAGGCAAATTTAATTTCTTGAAAAATTAAGAACAAACTAATCAATACATTCAAAATAATTCCAAAATCTTTAAGAAAATGATGCACAAAGTACATGTAGATTAAAACATTTCAAATCACCTAATAATATTATATTATATTCACTCATAAAGTTAAAATATTGTATTCAAGGGCTGGGGATTTAGCTCAGCGGCATAAGCACCTGCCTTGCAAGCACACAGTCATTATTAGTTCGATCCCCGGTACAAATAAATAAATAAATAAAATAAATAAATAAATAAAATAAAGTAAAATAAAATATTGTATTCAGTCTGTTTTCAAATATGTTGCATTCTTTTGTTAGGGAGATAATTAACGCAAAAGCACAGTGCTTTGAAGAGGAATTGTAGTTAGCCCCTTAACAACAAGCAAGGGAAGGATGAAAATCTCCTTTGCCCCTTAAACAGCACAGTAAAATATATTCAATGTGAACAATGACAAGTGTAAAATGACATACAGCTGAATTTGAAAAACTGTGTTTCATTCCAAAATTTAATATTACTTACTAGCATTAGCTTCAGCATTCAGAAGACCTTCCTCTGCGTGTATTCTAAACCAGAATCCATACAAGGAAAGATTAATTTGGCCATAAAAATTTAAGATGATCTAAATATAAAAAACCTATAGTGGAAATAAAAGTATGATGTATGAATGGAGATAATAATTACAAATTAATGAGAAGAGATTATTAAAAATTACACAAGAGAAATTAAATAAACATAATCTTTCAATTTATAGGTTTAGAAAGCAAATGAGTGAAACATAGGTAAAAAGTTTAAAGCCATCAGATCACAAATGCAAATATTAATAAAGAAGTTACATGTATTGTAAATATTAAAATATGCCAATGCTTATTTTGAGGAAAAGTAAAATAACATGAACACAGAAACACTGAATAAATAATAGGAGGATTTCATGTTACATATTAGATACTGAGTGAGCAATTCCACCTCTAAAATTTTAAAGTATGTGTCAATAGTACAGCGCTCCACTAAGGCTGAGGTATATTAAACAATCACAATGAATAGGTAATAAAGAATAATGTAACTATATAAAATAGGCTAGTTAAATAAATATATTTTCATTTCAGAATTGAGATAAATTAAAAATATATTAAAGAATATTAACTGTCATAGAAAAATATTCAGTATGGTTCATACATTAATAGACTGTAAATTAACATACCAAATATAAGTAATTCATAATTAAAAGATACTATAAGTGTATATACAGTAACATTCACATATATTTTATATACATATGTAAATACAAAGCTTTCTTTCCATTTGTTTGTATTTTAGTGGTGGAATTTAGAGTGATTCTTTAAATTTTATATATCTTACCTTATACACAGTGACAGTATATTGCTGTTTATCTAGAAAAACAAAAAGACATTAGAAGAATAAACGTTAATGCCAAAAAACAACTTACAATTAGGAATGATAAATGACAACTTGCAGAAACATCTCCAATAATGGCAACAATCAGTAAATATTGTTTTCATATTTGTTATATATAAAGGCACATAGGTAATCTTTTTTAAAGCCATGATTTTCCCAGAAGAATACAGTCAGAAAACGTGAAGATTTAATTTTCCAAGAAATGCTAGTAGCAAAGAAGCATAGGAAAATTACTCAATTGTGCTAGCAATAATAATACAACTAAAATATACATTTCATTTCTCCATCAAATTTGTAGACTTGAAGAATATAATACTAAATGTTAGTAAGTGATAAATTGTGAAATGTCTTTTTTTAGCTGTATCAGTTAATGCAATCTTTTTGAAAGTCATTTTCAATGAAAGCATGAAGAATCTTTAGTGTTCTCTCATTTTGCTGAAGAAAGACTTTTGGCTGAAGAGATGGAGGCAATGATTTGTGCTGTAAGTTTAAGAACTGATAATTATAGTGATAAATTGAAAATGATCATTATTGCAGATGAATGAATTGTTCAATTATAAAGTCAGTATGTAAGAAAATATTTCATAATTATTACAGTGTTACTTTTATCTATTTTCTCTTTAAAATAAAAAATTACTTCAAAAATAGTATTTAGTGAAAGACAGCTGGACAAAATAATAAATTTCCAATCTTCATAGCATGTGCTATGTTAAACAATTGAAAGGACCAAAAGAATATATGTGTAATTTAAAAGCGGTTTGATTAAAATGGTTAAAAGAGGGAAAGGATTTACTTTAATGTTATTTCCCTAGACTTGTAGATTTCCCACAGTGAGCCATATTCATTAGTATTAATAATAAAAACATGGCAATGAAAACATTGTTGTTATAAAGTTAGTAATATTGACAGAATATAGAGCAGATTTATGCTTTGTGATTTGCAAACGTTTGTCATTTTACTCTTACAGTTTGATTTCAATGACATCATTATGCTCTCCATATTAGAGATGAAGAAAGCAAAGTTTAGAGTTTTATGCTGAGTCATTTTGCAATTATAATTTTCAAAGTTAGACTTTGAATAAGTCATACTGATGATAGTATAAAGAAAGACATCCTAAGTGTTATCTTTGGTTTTCCACAACGTCTCTCCTTCCTTTTCTGCAATGCTGAGTCTCTTACTATATGGAAATATTGGTTCAGAATTGTGATTTTATGTCTCTGCATGTAATGTTGCTTTTGCCTTCACTCACTCATTTGTTTGATACCTTCTGATATGTAACTTAGCTGTCGTGGAGTGTTTCCAGAAAGAATGGTCATTTTTTTTCTTTTCAAATACATACTTTTAATTATTTTAGTCACACAGCCACTGTGTTACCAACTTATATCCCACTCTGTAAACTTATGAGTATTAACTTTCTCTGTCATCTTTATGGGAAGTGGCCCAATGTCTGTCTAGAATTAGCTTTTTACATGTGTGTTGGAACAGTTGTTCAGATGAGTGAATATATGAATTTTCAACACAGTTCATTGTTTCTGCAGTATCTGTTTACATTTTTCTCAGTGACTTTCCTTCCTCAGAGTTTCATTTTCATCAGGAAGTGAAGAATCCCTGTCTCATGAAAGACATGTAATTTAAAGTTGATGCAGAGGAAGGAGGAAGGAGCAGGGTTGAAAGTCTACTTATTTTTCCAATGCAACTTCTGGTAACTACTAGCAAAGAGGACCTGGTTTCCTGTCTGGCGGAGCAGTCATTGCCCAAGTCAGTGATCCATGGCAAGCCAAGAGTCACCATGATAGTACCCCCAGGACTTCTCCATGTGCACTGCTTTGCTATTCATTTGCTGAGCATCACAGGAATAAGAGCCTGCTCTTCTAAAACTTCTATAACCACAGAACTATCTTTATAAAGTGGTGTGCTGGTCACCCTCTGCCTCAGTCATGTTCCAACTAGGCACAACTTTCCTGAGTTAGAGTAAAATGAAGACTTCAAGAATATTTTTATGTGCTATACAGAATGCAAAGTCTGGTAGCCTCCTGACCCATAAATCATTAAGAGGGAAATGGAAACACCCTGGATAATACCATCCTTCTTGTGACCTCAGATATTATTGATGACATAGAAAGGGGAAAGAAAGGCCAAGGATGAAAGGAATTTGTGAGAACTTCCTGGAATGGGTAAAGGAATAGGATTAGGTATCTCACCCAAATCTGTCCAAACCTTGTCCAGTTCAACAACTGAACTTGTACTCAGTTCTCTTGTTGATCTGAATTTGGCAGACTTACCTATTGGAAAGGACTCCTTACTTGATCAGTTCTGCCTGATAGTCATGCTCCATGCTGTTCCTTTTTGTAATCCAACAGCTCTAGCTCTGTTTCAGAAATCTGAATTCCTTCACCAGCTCATCTGTTAATGCTTGTAGCCAGATTGCTGCTCCTGCCTGTGGCAGGTCAGTGAGCACACTGTGTCACTTGTCTTGACTTTAGAAGAATAATTCCCAGCTGTACCTCTTTTTTCCCTCAGGCCTGGCTGAAGAATGGGGACCTATGTTTTCCCCAGATATTTTTGGGTTTATCTAAGTGCCTTTTACTTCTCTCCCTCATGGGGCCAGACTTTTTTACTCTATTGTCTTATGGAACCATGAGGAAAGAAAAGCTGAATCATAGGTGAGTGGACATGGCAGCATGTAGATAAAGAAATCCCAAAAGTTTGAAATCAAAGCCACCTAAATTTATCCCAGCTTTTTAAAAAAATTCTCTCTGCTACAGTTTGCATGCTGCTTACTATAATATACTTATTTTATGTGGTTGTTATTTTGATAAAATGAAATGGCTTATAATTAATAGTTCATTAGCCACACTCATTGTCTCTTAAATTTTAGGGACTGTTGTAGACATTGGGCTATAGAAGCAAAAGAGAGTGGTGTCATCTCTGTATTCATAAACCTTACATTTCAGTGGAGGAGCCGGATAAACTACAAGTAAATGATGAACAGCTTTAGACTGTTGTCATATGAATAGAAATAATTAAACCTGAGCAGGGAGAAATAGAATACTGTAAGGAAAAATAGTCTCCAACACATGAAGTACAGCATATAAATTACTTATTTTGTTTATTTGGTCTTATGTCAATCACTGGCCAGTAAAAAGTGTAAGGAGGAGATGTGAATCCTGCCACTAGCTACTCATGTAAATTGAGACTGTTGAATTTTGAAATAGGTAGCAACCAGTACAAGACAGAAATAAAATGTTATTAAGTTGCATAATTCAGGTTTTTAAAAGTCATTCTGTTTTAGGAAAAGGAAAAACTTTGGTTCCTGTATGTGTAACCACACTTCAGTTACATAACTGTGTAAAGAATATCTTAATTTTGTCAATAGGGAACTATATTAAATGTTATTTCATGGCACACAGTGAAATTCAGCATTAATGTGCCAATATATATTAATTCTAATGTTATAAATTAAAAAACTTTTACC